>JAFVLL020015467.1:0-30178 GCA_021397915.2 Tor tambroides
GTGAAGTGGAGCGCGCGTCTGAAACGTCTCCCGTTTGATTTGATCGTAAAAACGTTATGCGACTGAATAAATGCACTTCTTGTCAAGAGAAAAAAGGACAGAAACAGCAGTTGTGAGTGGGATGGCCAAGTCTAGCCCCGCCCCTGCGTTAATTGCGTTAAATATTTTTAACGCGTTAAACTGAAAATTAACCGCATGCGTTAACGCGCTAATTTTGACACCACTAAATTATACACGTTAGATATGAGTCGCTCAACCGAAGAGAATCCTGTCAGATCGTCCTTTAAAGCGTGCGGGTCGGCCAATCTGGCTTCGTCCGTTAAAGTTAACCTTTTCAAATAACAATCGCGGTCCTGAACAGTGCAGCTATACCTTACATATGCAGGTAAAATCAGAATTTCTCCAGTTATTATTAAAAAACAAGCTAAATAGACTTCATAGCTAGTGTTAGTGAAGCGGTCAGTGGAATCTTTCTGCCTCCACCTAAGCTCCGCCCACAGAAAAACGTCACAATGTTTACTAACAGAAAAAGGGGCTGTTTCATAAAACAAGTTTACCAAATAAGCCAGGCTTATTTCAGTTAGTCTGACTTATTTTGAACAAAATCAAGTGACAATAAGTTGGACTAACTGAAATAAATCGGACTTATTTGGTAAACTTGTTTTATGAAATAGCCCCCTGTTTAGAGATCATCATTCAACACTGCAGGTATTATGATGGTCACAGACACAAAGATGTGCTTTTTATTTCACCAAGCTGATTGCTCACTTAAATCCAATCCTTTGTCATTGATGCAGCTTACATCTCACAAGGAAAAACACTCAAAAAGACTGACATAAAGCATTAGCTATCCATGACTGTAAAATGAGTTTGAGGCTACTAGTTTGACTTTACAGCATATACATATAATTTCCACTATCATTACAAAACACTGTGGCCCTAAGGCATTGTTTCTTAATCCTTTTGACTTCAAGGTCCCCATTTTCCACAACATTTGTGATTTATCCAGTTTGTGATTTACTTAAAGGCATTTTAAAAATATTTTACATGTTTATTAAATATTTATGCAGGGCTTAAAGTTCTCCGGCACAGTGCCGGTGTCCTGACATTTTATCCTACTCGTCAGATTGTCTTTACGCTGCGTTTGCCTGCGTAACAAAAAACCATAGTCCTACATTTAAAAAAACTTGTTGATAACACGATCAAGTTCACGACTTCGCCTACCAATGGTATGAAAGGAACACAGCTTTCACTCTCAACCAAACAAACATTACTAGCCAATCAGAAGTTTTTGTTCTTATAAACACGAGACGCGCATCAGAGAAATGGAAAAGAAGCGGCTGCGTCTCGAGCGCGATTGAAAAAGCTGCGAGGCGCAATGGTTAAAGATGTTTATTTAGCGCCATATTTACATAGAAAAGCTATTAAAAAAGCAGCAGAGCTTTGTAAACAGTTCAAAATAATTACGTCATCTCCATAAGAACTATATGATTTCCTGATCAAATTTACCTGTATTTTTGAAAAGGGTTTTAATTTACCAGTAAAGACTGTATGCATGAAAGGGGCTACGTGCATCTGGGAAAACCGTGCGTTATCTCACTAGATTTGTAACATAAATCATTTATAAACCTGTGCCTTTTACCATCTATGGTGCCAGCACAGGAGAATACATCAACATATTTCTAATTATGGGATTGATTGTACATCGGGATTTCAAAATAAATTTTTTGCATATGGCCAAAATTAAATGGATTTAAATGTCATTGAATCACATGAACATCACCAGGCCGTTGGCGCCCTCTACAGGTATTTTTTTTTTTTATAATATAGGCATATTACATGTATTTTGACAGTGAAACCATGTAATTAACAGTAAAACCATGTAATTACTTGGTTTTGATACTTTATTTGAGCCAATTATTATTGCCTCATCATTAGTTTTTATATAAATATAATCATATTAAAGCCTTTATTTCAGCTCATAATTTTCCAAGTGTATAATATGTGCTTTCTTTTTTCAGGATAATCATATATTCATGAAAAAGAAAATCAGTTTGAATAAGGAAAGCAATAACTTTGCCATAGTATCCTTTCAAATGTTAAAGTTGCCACAGTTGCGTTCTTTGGATGTGCAGCATATTATTTGTACCATTTTGTTTTATTAGTTTATTTATCAGGTAGTTTAATGCAAAATCATTTTCAGATGTTTGTTTGTTTGTTTGTTTGTTTGCCAAATAACCCTGTATATGTGTCCACCCCCATAACCCCCCACACCTAGAAAAAAGTTCAGGCTCAGGATTTTTTTTTTTTTGCTTTAACCCCTGTTTATGTATACCTGATAAAGTATTTTAGAACTTGGCATAACTAGAAAATGTATAGAAATACCCAAGGAATTGTACAATTTTGTTATTAGGGGCCAAGCACCGAAGGTGTGATGACACCTATTGGTATCCATTGGCGTTCTTCTTTTTCTTCCACTCTAGAGTCTATGGCCGCCCATAGAACCGCTTGTGGAAAAGTTATGAAATTTGGCACACTGATAGAGGACAGTCTGAACTGTCACCACAGCAAATTTGGAGTCACTAACTCAATCCCTCGAGCACCACCAACTGTCCAAAGTTGCATTTTGAACCATACATTTTAGAAGCAAATTTTTTTTTTCTCTGATTCCTTGGCCCATGCCAAGTCGAAAGAAAACATTCTATGTGTCAAGATTTTTAACAATTTTTAATAGCTTGAAAAACATACTTTTTTGAACTCGTCCTAGATGGTTTGTCTGATTTTCACCAAAATTGACTCAGATCATCTTCAGACCATGCTGGCAAAAAGTTATGGAATTCAAGTTAGTCAAACTGTTCTTGAGTAATGCATGAATAAATTTGATGAAGAGCATGCGAAAATGGATGAGGCTATATCTCTGCAATGGTTTAACATATTGAGACCAAATTGTGTGTGTTATGATGACCATGACCTGAGGCTGCCTGCACAGTTTCAGCACAGCGCCAGTCTAGGAGATAAGAAAAATGGCTATTTTTGTTTATAACTTCTAAATGGTTTGGCCAAAAATCACATTTTTTCTTTAAATTCATTGCAGCATGCCGAGTCGAACCACACCCAATTTTTGGGTGTCGGCCATTTTGAATTTTGACCCAAAATGCTGTTTTACAAACGCCTTGACGTATCGTTATGGAACTTGTGTCTTCGGCGCCATGCCCTGATGGTACTCAAAAGGTTTTGGAGCAGTGCCATTGTGGTCAAAAGTTATAATGAAATTTCCAAAAATGTTAAAAACGTTTGAGTATGTAATGGAACTGGTCTCAATATATTCTTTGAGTTATACCGAGAACATAGAACTTCCTCTCCGCCTTTTTGATTTATGTTGAAAACCTACACTGCTGGTCCAGTTTTCACCAAATTTGACTCAGATCAACTTAAGAACATGCTGGCAAAAAGTTACAGATTTTGTGTCGATACAAAACGGTCATAGTTTAATGCATCAAAGAATTTGCTGGATTGATGCCATGTCTGAGGTTGTATCTCTGCAAAGTTTTGACATATTGACACCAAACTTACAGAACACACCACATCAATTTGATGTGATTGATCAATTGGTAATTGTGCCACCTATTGGTCAAAAGTGGTAACCCATTAAATCATATTACTAGTGATTGTATTTATGATTTTTCAACCGTTTTGACTAAAATAATTTAAAATGGCTTCAATTACTCATTGCTACAGTTGGTCTGATGCTTAGCTTCTGTAGTGCTTGGCCCCTCAGTTTATTTATTTAGTTAATAAACATTAATTACAATAAATATTTTAATTCAATATAAACCGTTAGTTTTCGGTTTAATTATTTTTTTAACATCCGCATTTGGAAGGATCTGTTCCCAGAACAGCTTGCATTCCTTTCACCCGCTCTGGAATTATGGGTAGTGTAGTTGTTTGAAAGCTTCCTCACGTTCCTCCTGCGTTGTGTAGCGGTGAAATCTGCACTACTAATCCCATGCGACATTTGAAAAGCATGTGCCGTTTAAATACTGAGTTTCCTTTTCAAAACATTTGTTTGTCGCAGCAGATTGTCGGCTTTTGTCTGATTTGGTAAGTTTATAATTCAAGCTTCCTGTTTATGAGCTTTCATCTAAATACTAAAGCGAAATCTCCATGTGAAGCGTATGGCTACCTGTGCAGATAACCTACTAACTCTACAATTTTGTTTATGACCCATATTGAGCTGATGTAAGGGCTTTTGAGTTGATTTAGTGTATTCAGTTATGGTCGCATGATTCTTTCGTTTATTTCGTTATAGTCTAAACGGACACAGTATGGCTTAATGCACTCACACATTCTCAGTCTTGTATGATTTCACCTGTGTTTATGTCATCGTGTATTGCATATAAACTCTAAATGTTCGTTTCATTTAAGAGAACAGAAACTGTATTATTGACACGTATTTGACATGAAGGTGTGTTGTCCATAACAGCTGCAGAGCTCATATAATGACACCTGATGTCATATGACTTCCAGAAGTGCCTTCAAACAGCAGAGGTGATAACATGAACTTCAACTTATCTATTCATTTCAAACAGTAAATTGCTTATGTATTCAGAAGTAAAAGAATGAGTATTAATGCTCTGTTCACAAAACGCGTTTTGTTTAAGAAAACAACAGGAAATGTAATCTACTTACTTTTTCTCTTAATCAGATTTAATAAATTGTTGATTAGATTTTCTATTTCTGGATTGCTTTGCTTCTGCGTGCTGAAAATGTAGATGATGTTCATTGTAATTGCAATAATGAATCTGGTATACTGGTTTTAACATTTATTTAAAATCTATTCAGTTGATATGAAATTTGACACACAGGCATACACATTCTTGTACATTTATTTTTGTGAGAGTCTCTGTGTGTGGGTTTAATATTTATCTTCCCCAATGCATAACACAAATGAATGAATGAATGAATAAATAAATAAATACATGTAGCAGTTGATGGCAGCAGTTGTGTTGATCTGGAGTGTAAGTGTTCCCACATTACTCACGGGACAGGCATCTCTGTGCTGTTGTTTTGCGTTCACTAATGTGAAGTGACACTTTAGAGTTTGTGTGTGACATGTCTCATCATGTCTTATCCAGTTATTTGTATGTGCAGGGCTTAAAATGTCATTACAAATATATTTATATATTATTTTTTATTTTTTTTCCCACGGGAAAAATGTTTATGTAAGTTTCATCCCCCCTGTCAAAAAAGTTGTTTGGCTGTTAGAGTGTTGATTTTGAGGAGGATATATCATCTTTCTCCCTGAACAGTCTCAGATCCGGTTCAGTATTCTTTTGTTTGTCTGTCTTTACAGGTGATGATGGTTTAAACAAAGCACAAGCATCATGGATGAAGACAGTAAACCATTACTAGGATCAGTGCGAGCTGGAGAGTATTACACTGATTCATTGGACCCTAAGCAAAGAAGGTACTGTTTTTCTCCTGACTTTATTTTATAATAATATAATATTTTGGGTGAAATTTCAGATATACTCAGGAATGGTAAAGACGCATAGAATGTTTCCTTCGTTTGAAGTGTTTCAGCTATGCATTCTTTTTTGGGGCAAAACATAAATTGAATTTGAGTTTTGAAATTTGAAATTTACTCTAACATTTAGTCGGAACATTTGTTTTTGTCAGCTTAGTCACTGGTTTCCTTCCAGGACTAATTAGTATCACTGGCCAAACTGAATTAACACAGTCTGTTATTTCACAAATACTGTCTAAGATGTAGGGCTGTGTGCAGTGTGCCTCCATGTGCACAATATAAACAAAACACATTAATGCAGGGGTGCCCAGTCTTGTTTATGGAGATCTAGCTCCCTGCAGATTTAATGTCCAGACCTGTATCAAGTGTTCCTGAAGATCTTAATTAGCTGTTTCAGGTGTGTTTGATTAGAGTTGGGGCACCCCTACACTAATGTATACAGTAATAGTTCTTGATAGTCTTGTGCTGATGTGAACATGTCCTAGATCAGCTTTTTCATTCTGAGGTGTTTATGAATCCCACCTCAGGGTCCTGTTTGGTTTGTCTTTCAGGCCGTTCCATGTGGAGCCCAGAAACATAGTGGGGGATGATATTCAGGAGCGGGTGTCTGCAGAAGCTGCAGTGCTGAGCAGCAGAGTTCATTACTACGGCCGCCTGACAGCCTCTTCAGACCGACTGCTGGTGTGACCACTCTCTTCTTTACATTTCACTACAAATACCACGAAGTGTTTCAAATGTGCATTACTGTGTCTGGACAAACAAACATCAAATTATCTGTTTTTTGCAAAATGTTCTATATTTGCGATAACTACAATCGCTGTGCATGTCAAATTCGAATTGCATATTTACAGAAAAATATGAGAATTTTAAGTGAATATACAAATGCCATAAAATGCACATTTGTTTTATTCCAGTGTCCGAGAATGCTTAGGGTTTCATATTTTATAATTTGCACAATGGCAAATATTTTTGTCCATTACATGTTATACACATTATCAAGTTAATGCCACAGAGATAAGCTACAAACACGGTTTATACAGATGTTAAGGTTCGATCACGTTAGCTAAATTTAGTAACAAGTAAAACTGCAATTCATGCAATGTATGAATTACAGCTTACATACTTTACTTACATTCTTTTGGTCAACATGGAAAATCCATGCAATCAGCTTGAACCCTTCGAGAAGTTTGCATGGCGAAATCTTTTGCCCCACATGAAATTCACAAATGCATGAATTCCTATTGAAATGACTGGGTTTCACTTGAAAAAATTTGCAGATCAACCGTAAATGTGGCCGCACATTTAGAATGAAATATATTACTTTTGTCAAATATTCACACTAACTCAGTGGCCTTCCTTTGTGTGGTTCAGGCTTTTTGGTTTAGTCAGACCTTAGTCAGACTTTTTCTGTGAAACAAAATACAGCTTTGGAATAGCATGAGAGTGAGCAAACAATGACAGATTTTTAAAAAAAATTTATCCATAAACTTACACTGTGACTTAAAGAGTGTACATATTCATATTCCAATTAGTTTCGAGCCAAAATTTCATGAGATCATCCTGCTCTTTTTTTTTTTTTAGGGCGGTATGTGGGTGAAACCTATTTATGTTGCCTTATTTCACAGATATTTGTGAGCAGCCTGTTGTTTTGTGTCTGTGTATAATTGAATTAGACTGTGGCTCTGATTTCCTTTTTTTGTTTTGCCTGGTTTGGTTTGTGGAGGATGCATCTCTAAATACAAATTAACATAGTCTTCAACCACAAATTCCACTTTCCACCAGTATTTCAGGACAATGCATCATTTGTTTTGGGACTCCTGAAGTTGTAATCTCGTCCTGTGTAACATGAAAAGCACTGTGATGTAATGCATTTGTTTATGTGACTTATCTTCATCAGGTACCTCCAGATCATGTGATTCCTTCTCCTGAGGACATCTATATCTACAGTCCACTGGGAACAGCGTTCAAAGTGCAGGGGGGTGACAGTACTGCCAAAAACCCCAGCATTGTCACAATGTAAGATCACTCTCAAAAAGGCTTTAAATGCATTGCGTTTGCACAGTTTTGCACAGCACAGTTACTTCTGCATTGGGTAGATTTTAGCTTCTGAGGGAACCTGACAGACAGCAAACATGTTAAATGGAGAGAACATTGTTTTTTCAGTTAGTTTTAGGCGTGTCAAGACAGGCAGAGCAGATTTACATGGTCATTTCCAGAAATGTACAAGCAGTTATTGAAACTCCTTTCGAATTAAATGATTGTGTGTGCAGCTTTGCCATATGGAACACCATGATGGGAACGTCTATATTAAGTATGCCATGGGGAATAAAACAAGTACGTTTACATTTTTCTTGTGCATCTCCTTTCCTCACTGTAGGCTGTTAAGAAGGAAAATAACTTCTTGTCCTGTTTCTAGGCTGGTTTCACTCTGGGCATCATCATTATTGTTCTTATGGGGCTTCTGACGCTCTACTGCTGTTACAGAGTATTAAAGTCCACAAAGTCCATACGTAAGCCAACCACATGACTGCTCTCAAATAAACAGTCATTCTTTCACATTTTTTTTACAGCCCCAATACACAAGGCTCAAGTCATGAGAGATATAGTGACTCAGTGTAGCTTTTAGACAAAAACATCTGTTATTTGGTTAATAAGATGTTTAAGCCATTCTCACTTTAATGTGCATCGAGGAGCACTATGCACCTAATGACAGTTCTGGTACTTCTTTATGTGACAGACAGGATAATCCAGGGCTATAAAATTGTTTGATATGCAAGAGTTCAGATGATCAATACAGTTCCTATGCTCATTTTCACATAAGCTGGGCTTGATTGTCTTGTCTGATCTGTCTTCATATGTTCCTACATTATTGCTAAATAATCTGTTTGTCTATGGAGAAAATTAATGAAATGTTGACTTCTGTAACCCTGTGTTCTACAATATTTCCACTATTGGCAGCAGGTGTTTTACATTAATCCTGTGTAATACGCAGCTCTCTCTTTGCAGCGTATGTAGATGCCTCAGACTGGGAGTTTCCTGATGTGTGTAAATATTACTTTGGGGCATTCGGAAAATGGTCAAGTCTTGTTTTCTCACTGGTGTCACTGATTGGTGCGATGGTGGTCTACTGGGTCCTCATGTCCAACTTCCTGTTCAATACAGGAAAATTCATTTACAGTAAGTGTTTGTTCTCTCTGCCATTCCTCATTTGTTCTGCTGTCCATTAACCGATAGACTGTTGATGTTTACTGGGAAGATCTGCATAACTCCTTGTATATTTCTCATCCACAGATTATGTTCATAATGTCAACACATCAGATGCTTTTGGCACAAATGGAACAGATAGAGGTGAGTGGTCACAGTGATCCATTATTATTGTGGGCCTTTTGCACACTTCCGTGTTTTAAAAGCGGAAGCTTCGAATAGTAGTGTAAAATAATTTCTGCTGTAAACTGTATGAATGGCAATGCGCATAGCACAGAATTGTTGTGTTTTACTGATGGACGATTCATCACAGATGTTTCATCAAAACATATTAACCACAGTATACAATCTTTAAAAAAATGTTGTCATGTCATTGCATGCATATGTCATGATTTAAATGGAAGCGCACAAGCCATGCTGTATGTGTAAGCACAATACTTCAGATTCAAACCAGATTTTTATTAAAGAAATGCAGGAATAGCATGCAAACAACATATCACGTTAAAGAGCAATAAAATCAGATGAGGTTTATACATCTCATAAAACATTAACTACGAGTGAAGACTGTACAAATTAAAAAGTAATAATGTTAGCATTGCTTTCATGCTCTTACTTTACTTTCTAATACAATCATCACGTATTAGATCAAATTGAGGTTGTTCAAATAAATTAATATTTTCAGCCCAGAGTCGATTATTCAAAAATAACTGGTTTTATTATCTTAAACGTGTCATATCCTCTGGGTTTGAGTGCAGTGATTGGGTAGCATTATATTGTAGACAAGATTGGAGATTAATCATAATAAATGCAATAATAATATTGAAAATAAAATTAAAACGTGTGTATATATTTGAGTATTCTTCCAGCAGTGACATGAGCAGCCATGGGCAGATTATCATTTATGCTTTGATTTATCTCATGACTGTGGTGACACCGGCAACACTGACAATCACCTCGCTTTCATAAAGTTTCATGTTAAAATGTTAGATTACACATATGGTACGGTATTGTGTAAGGCTAAATATACTGTTTGAAATACTGATGTTTATTGTCAAGTTCAGCAAAGTTAGTTTACTTATCTTGTCAAAACTGGCTACAGCCCATTAACAATAATGCAGGCGCTTGAAATTATCACTCCAATATGCAATTAAGATTAAGACAAATTTACACAATCCAGTTTATACTGTAATTCAGTCTTTTCCCCACAATATATGCATCCAGGGCTGCATTAACACTGTAAGGGGCCCCTGGGCTTTACCACTTGAGGGGCCCTTCATCAAAGAGAACTACAGTCTACATTCACTCAATCTTGATAATCAGAAATCGCAAGTTGTCAATAAATAAATAAATAAATACATACATACATACATACATACATACATACATTTTTACTAATACACATATGTGACCCTGGATCACAAAACCAGTCTTAAGTAGCACGGGTATATTTTTAACAATAGCCAAAAAATACATTGTATGGGTCAAAATTATCGATTTTCCTTTTATGCCAAAAATCATTAGGATATTAAGTAAAGATCATGTTCCATGAAGATATTTGTAAATATCCTACCGTAAATATATCAAAACTTAATTTATGATTAGTAATATGCATTGCTAAGAACTTTGGACAACTTTAAAGGTGATTTTTCTCAGTATTTTGATTTTTTTTTTTTTTTTTTGCACCCTCAGATTCCAGATTTTCAAATAGTTGTATCTCAGCCAAATATTGTCCTATCCTAACAAACCTTATAACAAAGCTTATTTATTCATATTATTGAAAAAATCTCAATTTCAAAAAATTGACCCTTATGACTGGTTTTGTGGTCCAGGGTCACATATAGAAAACTTGGGCATAAATTTTGACCACCTAAACCAGAATCTCCTTTGTCCAGTCCCCCCTTAGAGTATGGAAAAGTTATGTATCAATTTGGAATTGATAGAAGAGTGAAACCTACCCATATAAATATATCGTCAACATGTTTTTAACATAAGAAGCCTTTTTCCTAGTCATAATCCTATATACACTGATGGGTTAAAAATGGATAACCATGTATCTGCAGCTTTAATAAGCGGTCACTATGGCTTTCGTATCCCAGACTACTGTTCCATCTTTACAGCAGAAGCCCAAGCTCTGTTACTTGCCCTGGATCATATTGAAAATGCAAAAGAAAGAAATTTTATAGTGTTCACTGCCTCAAAATCCTGTTTGCAAGCACTGAAGTCTTTGAAAACAAATCATCCAGTAATTGTTGACATTTATCAAAGCAAATCAGTTGTGGAGGCTCAATTATGATATTGTTTTCTGCTGGATTCCAGGACATAGTGGAATTATTGGAAACAAACAAGCTATCATAGCTTTACATAGAAACATAGAAGAATTTACATAGAAAATGTAAATGAATGTCAAATCACGCCTTCTGATGTGAAGCCAGTAATCAGCAGATACATACTGGAGAAATGGCAAACGGAATGGGAAGAATGTCAAATAACAAACTTTTTGAAATAAATTCTGTTGTAGGAACAAGATGTATTAATTCTTTTAAATCTAGGCATGACCAAGTTGTGTATACAAGGTGCTGTATTGGACATACTAGATTAATTTATAGACATTTACTGATTGGTGAAGAAGCACCAAATTGTCAGTATTGTGGGACTCGGTGAAGCATGTGGTTTTGGTCTGCCCAATATTTAATGTCATGAGACGAAGGTTATTATCAGGACAAACGCTTAAGGACTATAAGGGTTAAGGGTTATAAGATGGACCCAGAAAAACTTTTACAGTTTCTTCCAAAAATAAATTTAAAGAATCTTTTATAGAATTTTATGTACACTTTATTTTAGAATTGCTTTATTTAAATTTGTGTATTTTGTATTGTGTATTACTGTATTGTTTTTTTAATGTATAATCTTTGTCATGAAATAGCCTGTGAAGCTGATGTGGCAATAAATTTAAATCAAGTCAAAAAAAAGTGTTGGCACACAGACTAGGGACTGAAGAGGGTCTATTATTATTATTATTATTATTATTTTATTATTATTTTTGTTGTTGTTGTTATCAACAATAATTGCTCTGAAGTCATGATATCCAGAGTTCAAAGGTTTGAATTTTTTTCATAAAATGCTACATTTTGTTTGAATGAAACTTGGGAAGTGTCAGTCTGTATCTTGGTAATGCTTCTGCTTATTGAAATGAAACTTTAAGTTTAAGGAAAAAAGATATGTTAAATCTGGTTAAAAAGATGTGTACTCATAACTTTTGAAATGATTTGCCTAAAATGTCAGTTTATAATACTGGTCCAGTATTGGAATCAGTAGATTTTTTTTTGACATGCTCTTTTAGCTGTTGAAGCTGCATTTCATGTGCTTGACCATTCAAAGTGTTTATTTCAATTCAGTTCAATTTGACAACGTGTGTTTGTCTGGTCTCTTTCACTAGTGATATGTCCATATCCAAATTTGGATCCAGATGGAAACCGTGCTCTCCAGTACTATGCGAGTGACAACAGCACAGGACAAGCGTTTGATCGCTGGTGGAGTAAAACAAACACCATCCCATTTTACCTCATTGTTCTGCTGCTGCCGCTGCTCAATTTCCGCTCAGCTTCCTTCTTCGCCAGGTTCACCTTCCTTGGTATGGCCTTTATTTTCTCAGCTAGAGTGGTAATATTTTTGCTTTGAATGGGATGAACCGCAGCTTGTGTTTTGATCAATTAGCTGTGTCATTTACCATGATCCTGCTGTGTAAGAGGCTTTCGTTGGTTTTCACAGGAACCTTGTCAGTGGTTTATCTCATCTTTTTGGTCACATATAAAGCCAGTCGACTGGGCTTTCACCTGGAGTTCCACTGGTTTGATTCATCAACATTTTTTGTTCCAGGTAGAGGAGTTTTTTTTTTTTTTTTTTTTTTTCTTTTTCAATCATGCAACTTTTTGAGCATGAAGTCATGAAATCACCTGTAAGCACATTGTAAAGGAATATTTCTGGTTCTTTATTAATTTCACATGCTACATCGTAACTCCCTACAGTGTTTTGTATGTAAAGTGTTGTAATGCACTACTAAAAGATTCAAAAACCTATTGCAACTTTTACCCCATTTGCCGCTAAATTTTTTTAATTCATCCAATGATTGATGGAATAAATTGTATGACATTTAAATGATGATTAAATGGCCAATACCAATGCAAAATCAGGTATTTTGCAAACCAAAGTTTAGTGAGTCGTTTTTCGAGCCATGTGGAAGAGAATTTTGATAGTCTGAATTAGCACTTACTGTTCTCTGTGTAATGTGTGCTTGTCTTTATCTCTGATTGATTTAGAGTTCAGATCGCTGTTTCCTCAGCTGAGTGGGGTTCTCACATTAGCATTTTTCATTCACAACTGCATCATCACGCTTATGAAGAACAACAGACATCAGGAAAACAATGTGAGTGTTCTCAGCCTGTCCACATCAGTGTTTTATTACTGACTCAAAACATCATTTCTGTCCTTGTAGGATTTGTTCCATATTCCATACATTAAACTTCTGCAGTGGGTGCAGAAAAGCTTGTTTTTTTTTCTGCTACAGGGAAACTAAAACAGTTAGTGCTGCAAAAAAGACATAACGCTGTACTTGGTACAAAGGGAAAATGGAGATGAGTCACTGTGGTCAAGTGTGAGTTGTCAGGAAGATCAGAAAGAACCTGACAGTTAGCCAAACTATGACTGTTTTTCTGTCTATGTAATGTGTGTAATGTGTGCAGGGCCGCATTAAGACGTCACTGGGCTCTGGTGCTATGACTTACTGCAGGGCCCCCCTATCACAATAATGATATATACAGCTTTAAATAGGATTTTTATCCTATCAACATTTTTGATGCACTGAAATTTCATAATTCTTGTTCAATATCACAAAAAATATTACTAGCCTAAGTAAAACCAAGCTTACTGAAGACAAGTAAACAGTCACGAATGACAAGAGAACAAAGATACATAACAAATCGACCTACTTGAAAAACTTAAAGCACTGAATAAAAAACATTGTATAAAGTAAATGTACAAATAGACTGAATAGTCTTCACTGTATAAATTCAATATAGATTAATTCTTATTTTACAAAAGTGATTCAGTCAAGGACATGGAGTGATTTTCTTTCTGATGTTTGATTTACATTATTGACACAAATGGCAACAGCAGCTATATTAGGCTGCTTTCGAGGAATAGTTCACCCAAAAATGAAAATTCTGTTGTTTTTCTTAACCTGTATGAGTTTCCTTCTGCTGTTGAATGCAAAAGAATATATTGGGAACAATACTGGTAACCAAACAGTTGCTGCATGACTTTCATAGAAATACACTATTGGAGTCAATGGGGACCAGAAACCTTCTGGTTACATTCTGGAATGCTGGAACATTCTTCAAAATATCTTCTTTTATGTTGAGGTAAACAAAGAAATTCGTACAGGTTCAGAACAACTTGAGGCTGAGTAAACGATGACAGGATTTTCATTTTTGGGTGACCTATCCCTTTAAAATCTCATCATACAATGCCAGGAACTCATATAGCCTACTACACTACACATGCATGCTTCATCTTTAACTATAATGTTCATGTTAGACACAAATGACTTTTTACGAAGATACTCGCAAAGACGGGCATTTTGACACATAACTATGTGTATTTGAACCTTTAAGCTCAAGGTGCGAAAAAGAATTCAAGTCTAGGCAGGTGCTTACGAACAGGTGTGCGCCGCGCATTTTAGGCTGAAACCATCTTAACGCGTGAATTTGCCAAAATGAATTCTTCCCCGCTTCTTAATGTCCCATCATGATGCGCGAAACGATTGACATATTTCTACCGGATTATTTCTCAACCCAAAAGCGAATATACTAGGCCTATAGAGTTTGTTCATACACAACAAGCAATATACATCCATCAAGGTAATAATCAAACTAACCTAAAATCTGTGGCGACGATGGCGCTATGTTTTTACTCTGTGTCCGGTCCACTTGCTGTTCCACAACTTCCACTCCATCTTCAGCTCTAGTAAAATAACCTGATAGCTGGGAATTTTACTGACTAACTCATGTTTTTCCCTCTCTCCTTTTTTTTTTTTTTTTTTTTTTTTTAAGAATAACTCCTCTCTCTTTTTCTTTTTTTTTAGAATAGTTGACACATTTACTTATCGAAGATTGTTCTTTGCATGACCATTTCCAGATTACGCCAAAACGAAGTGAAGATCACCTGATAGATGCACAGGTCGTTCAAAAGTAAAATATAAAATAAATGCATATGATTGG
Source organism: Tor tambroides (assembly GCA_021397915.2). NCBI lineage: Eukaryota > Metazoa > Chordata > Actinopteri > Cypriniformes > Cyprinidae > Tor > Tor tambroides. Next base: position 15,007 of record JAFVLL020015467.1, read on the forward strand.
TAAAACAAATTCAGAATCGGAATCAGAATGAGCTTTATTGGCCAAGTATGTTTACACATACGAAGAATTTGTTGTAGTGATAGAAGCTCCACAGTGCAACAGAAAGACAGCAACAAGAAAGGACACAGATAATAAAATAATAGTAAACAAATATACAAATAGGCAATGTACAAAACAGCAAAAACACAATATACAGTATAATATAGACAAATATGTGTGTACAGATCTGATATGTGCAAATATGAGCAAATATATTGGAAAAATGTGTGTACAGGTCTGATATGTGCAAATATGAGCAAATATATTGGAAAAATGTGTGTACAGGTCTGATATGTGCAAATATGAATGGGAAAAAAAGGGGAAAAAAAGGAATAAATAAAAATAAAGAATAAGTAAGTGTGGTGAATAAATAGTAGAGTTGTGTGTTCCGCGTTTTATTGTCAAGTGTTCATGAGATGGATTGCCTGAGGGAAGAAACTGTTCCTGTGTCTGGTCGTTCTGGTGCTCCAGAGCTCTGTAGTGTCGACCAGATGGTAACAGTTCAAAGAGGGAGTGTGCTGATGTGAGGGGTCCAGAGTGATTTTACCAGCCCTTTTGCTCACTCTGGATAAGTACAGTTCTTGGAGAGTGGTGAGGGTTGTACCAATGATTCGCTCAGCAGTCCAGACTACCCTCCGTAGTCTTCTGAGGTCAGATTAGGTAGCTGAGCTGAACCAGAAGTTATTGAAGTGCAGAGGACGGATTCAATGATGGCGGTGTAGAACTGTTTCAGCAGCTCCTGTTGCAGATTGAACTTCCTCAGCTGGCGAAGGAAGTACAACCTCTGCTGGGCCTTTTTGACAATGGAGTCTATGTGAATGTCCCACTTCAGGTCCTGGGAGATGGTGGTGCCCAGGAATCTGAATGACTCCACTGCAGTCACAGTGCTGTTCATGATGGTGAGTGGGGGGAGAGCAGGGGGGTTTCTCCTGAAGTCCACGATCATTTCCACAGTTTTGAGTGTGTTGAGCTCCAGGTTAAGACTGCACCAGACAGCCAGCTCCTTAACCTCCTGTCTGTAAGCAGACTCATCACCGTCCTGGATGAGGACGATCAGTGTGGTGTCGTCTGCAAACTTCAGGAGCTTGACAGAGGGGTCTTTAGATGTGCAGTCATTGGTGTACAGGGAGAAGAGCAGTGGGGAGAGAACGCAGCCCTGAGGAGCTCCAGTGCTGATGGTGCGGGTGCTGGATGTGTATTTTCCCAGCCTCACTAGCTGCTGCCTGTCTGTCAGGAAGCTGGTGATCCACTGACAGACAGAGGTGGGGACGGAGAGCTGAGTTTATTCTGAAGGGTGTCTGGGATGATGGTGTTAAAAGTGGAGCTGAAGTCCACAAACAGGATCCTCACATAAGTCCCTGGTCTGTCTAGATGTTGCAGGATGAAGTGCAGTCCCATATTGACTGCATCATCCACAGACCTGTTTGCTCTGTAGGCAAACTGCAGGGGGTCCAGTAAGGGTCCAGTGATGTCCTTCAGATAAGCCAAAACCAGTCTTTCAAATGATTTCATGGCCACAGACGTTAGAGCCACAGGTCTGTAGTCATTAAGTCCAGTAATTTTGGGTTTCTTTGGGACGGGGATGATGGTGGAGCGTTTGAAGCATGAGGGGACTTCACACAGCTCCAGTGATCTGTTGAAGATCTGTGTGAAGATGGGGGCCAGCTGGTCAGCACAGGTTTTTAGGCAGGCTGGTGACACACCGTCTGGGCCTGGTGCTTTCCTTCTTTTGTTCTTTCTGAAGACCTGGCGCACGTCATCTTCACTGATCTGAATTGTAGGTGTGGGGGAGAGGGGGGTTGCTGGAGGTGTTAATGGTTGTGTGGAGAGGTGTTCAGGGCGGGTGTGGGGTGATTTTTCAAAACCGCAATAAAACTCGTTCAAGTCGTCTACCAGTTGTTGATTCTCCATAGTGCTGGGGGATGGTATCTTGTAACTGGTGATATATTTCATACCTTTCCACACTGAAGCAGGATCGCTGGAAGATAATTTTTTCCTTAACTTGTCAGAATAATTCCTCTTTGCCACTCTGATCTCCTTTTCCAGTCTGTATTTGGCCTGTTTGTACAAGACTTTATCCCCCTTTCTGTAAGCATCTTCTTTGGCATGACGGAGCTGTCTGAGTTTTGCAGTGAACCATGGTTTGTCGTTGCTGTAGATTAAATGAGTCCTGGTAGGAATGCACATATCCTCACAGAAACTGATATAAGATGTACTGTCCTGTGGAGTCTCTGTCCAGAGACAGTAAGGTGCGCTTCAAAAAACAGTCCAATCAGTGAGAGAAACAGGTTTCGCCTGTTTCATTAGTCCCATCTTAGATCTTAATACAATGCAGATTTGAGCTCTGCTCGTAGGTCGGATCACGAACCAACACAGTGATCAGAGAGTTCTAGCTGCTCTCAGGAACACAGGATGGCGCGCCTTATCGCTGTGTAACAGTGATCCCTTGTGGGGGCCATGATGTTGTCTGGTCTTTTAGTAGGTCACTGGAGAGACTCTGCTTTATTATCCTGAGAATGATTAAAACAGAGTCCGGGTGTTTTTGTTCTGTGTCTGTGATCTGATCAGCGAGTTTCTGTAAAGCTGAGCTCACATGCGCTTGCGGTGGAATGTAGACACTCACGAGAATGAACGAGCAGAACTCCCGCGGTGAATAGAACGTTTTGCAGTTAATGAAGAGCGTTTCTAGATCTGAACAGCACAAATTCAAACGTGACGTTTCAATCTCTAATGGTTCTGCATGGAATTTATGGAAAAGCTCCACTAAATAATAGCGCTAATAAGTGGGGGGCGTGGTGGGGCTTTGGCAATCGGCGCTACCGATGACCAGTCAATCCACAGCCAATCACGGGCCCCCTCCTTGATCGGGCCCGGGGCTTCAGCCCCGCCTAGCCCAATGGTTAATGCAGCCGTTTGTGTGTGTGTGTGTGTGTGTGTGTGTGTAGTTTGGCCAAAGCACTTCATTACACAATGTCCAGTCACTGAGCGAACATAGGAATTGTTTGTTATATCAACATAAAGGTATGAAGACGTACACTACCAGTCAAAAGTTTTTGAATGGTAAGATTTTTAATGTTTTTTTTTTTTTTTAAAGAAGTCTCTTCAGCTCATCAAGCCTGCATTTATTTGAACCAAAGTACAGCAATAACAGTAAAATTCTGTAATATTTTTACTATTTAAAGTAACTGTTTTCTATTTGAATATATTTTAAAATGTAATTTATTCCTGATTTCAAAGCCGATTTTTTAGCATCATTATTCCAGTTACACAATCCTTCAGAAATCATTTTAATATTCTGATTTGCTGCTCAAAAAACATTTTTTATGTTGAAAATAGCAGAGTAGATTTTTTTTTTTAAAAGTTTGTTTGATGAATAGAAAGTTCAGAAGAATAGCATTTATCTGAAATAGAAATCTTTTGTAACATTAGAAATGTCTTTTATCATCACTTTTGATCAATTTAAAGCATCCTTGCTAAATAAAAGTATTAATTTCTATAATTAATACTTAAGTAATAAATATTTCAAAATCTTACTGTTTTTTCTGTACTTTGGATCAAATAAATGCAGGCTTGATAAGCAGAAGAGACTTCTTTAAAAACATTTAAAAAAACATTGAAAATCTTACTGTTCAAAAACGTTTGACTGGTAGTGTAAATATATATTTTGTGAGAATTATATCAGGTGAATTCTTACAAAACCTTTCAAGAACACTTGCAAGATCACATTTCACATCAGATGGAAAAAATGTGTTTTGAAAGAAGAGTCTTATGCTTATCAAGACAATAAAATGGTAATATTGCGAAATATTAATACAATTTAAAAATTGTATTACTTTTTCTATTTTAATGTTTTCTGTTTTAATATATTTAAATATATTTATATTTATTTCAAAATCAAAGCTGGATTTTCAGCATTATTACTCCAGTCTTCACTGTCACATGATCCTTCAGAAATCATTCTAATATGCTGATTTGCTGCTCAAGAAACATTTCTGATTATTATCAAGTTGAAAGGCTTAATATTTTTGTAGGAACATGTTCATGACACGTTTTGGTAACAATTTTAATTTTTTTAATAATTGATTTTATTGTCATAAGCATCATCGTTTAGATCGTAGATTTCATGGTAATACTACGGTGGCCGAGAAGTGCAAAACAAATCATGATCCTGAAAACAAAATAACAAATTACAAACGCAAATGCAAATCCAAAAAGCATAACAATTCAGAAAACACAACAACAATTCCGAAAACATTATAACAAGTCAGAAAACACAATGACATATTCGAAAACAAAATAAGTCAGAAAACACAACGACAAATCAGACAAACCGAAAGAGGTAGGTATAGTTTGAGACAGCGCCATTGGTTTGGGAATAGAACCAGAATAGAATAGAACCAGAACAAGAACAGCAGAGTCAGCTGTAAAAATAGCTCCAGTGGCACAGATGGTACATTGTGTGTCGTTGTCTTTTTGACGCGATCGACCCGGGTTCGAACCCGCCTTTTGCCGAACTTTTTTTCTCCCTTTTCAAATCTCGTATCGCATCGTAAAGGCATTTATTTTCAATAAAAATTAAGGAAATAATCAAAAACTTGAAAATAAAGTATCGGGTAGGGTTAAGGTAGGTGTAGGGAGGGCTTTATTGTACCAATAAGGTGGCATCCATTTAATAATTTGAATTAAAATTATAATTTACACTCAATACGTTATTATTGCATACTGTTTTTTAATGTACTACTGAAGGGCAGATAATTGCCACTATTTGCAACAAGTAGTATACATAGCAGAAAATCCTATTTTAACATACTGTAAATAGGTATTTGTACTTAGTGTAAATATAGCATCTGTTGCTATTTTGCACTTAGTTAAATAGCCTCTATCGCTATTTACACAGTGCAAATAGCTGCTGCTTAAAAATATGCATGTATTTACAACACTGTACTCTGTATTATATTACCTTTGAATCAGAATACAAAAAAAACTTGTTAAAGCTAATGCGAGGGTGTTTCTAATGCAGTGTCTATGGGAGTGACGGTAAATTACATAGTTCTGTCAAATAGCGATAGCAGCTATTTACACTAAGTGCAAATAGCAATGGATTCTATTTACACTGTTACAATAGCAGTATTTTTGCAATATGCTATTTACACTAAGTGCAAATACGTACAGTATGTTAAAATAGCAGGATTTTCTGCTATGTATACTACTTGTTGCAAATAGTGGCAATTATCTGCCCTTCAGTATTGTAGTACATTAAAAAACAGTATGCAATAATAACGTATTGTGTAAATTATAATTTTAATTCAAATTATTAAATGGATGCCACCTTATTGGTACAATAAAGCCCTCCCTACACCTACCTTAACCCTACCCGATACTTTATTTTCAAGTTTTTGATTATTTCCTTAATTTTTATTGAACATAAATGCCTTTACGATGCGATACGAGATTTGAAAAAGGAGAAAAAAAGTTCGGCAAAAGGCGGGTTCGAACCCGGGTCGATCGCGTCAAAAAGACCACAACACGCAATTTACCATCTGTGCCACTGGAGCTATTATTACAGCTGACTCTACTGTTCTTGTTCTGGTTCTTCATGTACACCTTGATTGACAGATGTCTCGTCCAATCAGCGGTGACTAATCTATTCCCAAACCAATGGCGCTGTCTCAAACTATACCTACCTCTTCTGGTTTGTCTGACTTGTCGTTGTGTTTTCTGACTTATTTTGTTTTCGGAATTGTTGTTGTGTTTTCTGAATTATTTTGTTTTTTGGATTTGCATTTGCCTTTGTAATTTGTTGTTTTGTTTTCAGAATCGTGATTTGTTTTGCACTTCTCGGCCACCGTATAATACAGTAAATGTCTGAGATTGATCCATTAGTGTTGTGTATTAGCTGTAGTTCAATAGTGATTGTGAATTGATGCTGTGTTTACAGGTGCGGGATCTGTCATTGGCATACTTGCTGGTGGGGTTAACTTACCTCTATGTGGGTGTGCTGATCTTTGCTGCTTTCCCATCACCACCTCTGTCTAAAGACTGCATTGAACCAGTAAGACTGAGCATTTCCTGCAACTCTAATATCCACATTTTACAAAATAAGCTGTTTGAGGTGCATTCATTTAATACTGGTGTTGTCTCGTCCTCTCTTTTAGAACTTTCTGGATAACTTTCCCAGCAGTGATGTCCTGGTTTTTGTAGCGAGGACTTGCCTCCTGTTCCAGATGACAACAGTGTATCCTCTGCTGGGGTACCTGGTGCGCGTGCAGCTGATGGGGCAGATCTTTGGGGACCATTACCCGGGGTGAGTAATAATTGTGTATAATAATGAGTAATGAACATGTAGCTAGTGATGGGCACATTTGAAATGCCTGTTTCAAACCAGTGCTTTGTTACCAAATCATGTGATTTTTAGCAAACAAGGCTTAGTTACGTCAGACTGTTTTGAAACATTTTGAAATGTCAGCAGTTTAATGTTGAGGGAGTTTATCTCAGTTGAAACCTTAAACCAGCAGTAAAGAATGTTCGTAACCATTCTCGAGTGGAACTATTATTTGAGTGGAATTTTTAAAGTTCTGCTGGTAAAGGTTTTTGATCGTGGACGATAAAAATGTCTCCATGATCTGCTTTTGAAGAAATATCATAGTATAGCACTACAGCGCACATTCTATCAGCTGCAGTTCTGGCGCCTCCATCTCAATATACTGTATAACACGGCATACATTAACTTCAAATGTTAACTCAGCGGTAGGACACTGCACTTATTCGCAATCACAAAAGTACATTATTTGCATGTGCTTTAAAGTCTTGCCGGTTAAACATTTCATTCACGTGCTGTTCTGGGATGCACTGGTTCACAGCGCTTACACCTAAAACGCCTGTCAACAGTGCCTTAATTATTACTGGACTAAGTTATCTTTTGCGCTAATACTGTCAAAATACACAAGGTTTATATATAACCACAGTATTTTATGTCTAAAATGAAAGTAAACAGTTGAGAGAAAAACGGATACGTGCCTGTATATTAGATGCGTGCAGGTCTTAAAGGGACAGTACTAAACATGCTGCTGACTGTCATTAAAGGGATAGTTCACCCAAATATTTAATTTTGTTATTATTTATTCACTCACATGTTGTCACATATTGTCAAACCTGTATTAATCTCTTTCTTGTGCTGAACACAAAAGAAGATATTTTGAAGAATATGGGTAACCAAACAGTAGCTGGTCCCCATTGACTTTGAAAGTAGGAAAAAAAAAATACTATGGAAGTGACTGGGGACCAGCAACTGTTTGGTTACCTGCATTCTTCAAAATAACATTTATGTTCAGCAGAAGAATGAAACTCATTCAGGTTTAAAATAACTTTTGAGTGAGTAAATGATGGTATAAACATGAAACACTATGACAGAAGTGACAGAATTTTCATTTTTGGATTTAATGATTATAAAATAACAAAACACAAAGAGAAAAATAACTCACTACTGTTGACTGAAAAACTTTAATACAGTTACTTTAATAGAAATCAGTCTATATAGTGTTTTATTTTTATATTTGTTCATTCAATTTCTTGAATGCTTCCTATTGTACCTGGAAAAAAAAGCAGTGTTTGTTTTATTTGTATATTATGTGTATTATCCGCCTAAATATCTGCCATTCTTTTTTTATATTTTGTTACCTTGAAAGGCTTTATCTTTATAATAGGTAAAATAGTTTGGCTGTACTGCTCAGACAACTTGCAAAATAGTAAAAATAAGATGACAAAGAATCGTGATAAAATCATGATATTTCTAAAAAAAATCATGATATTACATTTTTGCCATATCGCCCACCCCTATTTGTTGATTATAGATTACACTTTAAAGACAAGACCTGCAGTTGTTTTGTGGAACATCACCAGACATATTTTGGCTATATTCTTACTGCATTTACACGGTTTTAACCAGCAGATGTCCTCAGCGAGTAGTGATTCAGTCGCTTCAAAAAAAGTGAATCAATTTAATTAATTGTTTTGTAAAATGATTCAGTGTTTTGCTTTTCTCCTGCTTCACTTTGTAGCTTCATGACACATCCACTGTGACAAATTGAACTGAATGTTTGAATCATCTTTGCTGTAATTACTGTTTGGTTGAAATGATGGTTCCTCTGAATGAAAAAGCTGGTGTGGGGGGAATCATCCTTTTCAGAGCCAATACATAAATATGAAGAAATTGAATATTGTCAAAAGGCACAATTTTAAACAGTAAAGCATGCAAAGCATAACAAATAACTGATATAAAGTAACATTCAAAAGAATTTGCACACCCCTTTTTTGTCCTTTAAAAGGTTATGAAACACTAAAAAACAATTTAGATATAGAGATGTAAACAATTTAGATGAAACAGAGATGTGTGTTGCACATACAGGACACATGATCTCTTATTTTTAAGAAGAAAATCAAGTTGAGTGGCCTAACCCTTTAAGATGGTACTCTCTCATAATTATTCATGACATCATGTGCTATTTTTAAGGCAATTATTTAAAACGCTAAAGCGAGTTGCTAAAAGATGGGAGGAAGTGTTTGTTGCATTTATTTGGCTTGTTTGAGATGCAGTCTGACATTGATCTCATACACTGTTCCTCTTTACACTGAGTCTGTTAACCCATTAAACAACTTTTATTTTTTGTCAAACAGTGTCATTTAAAATGTATTATAATTACAAAAGCACATTCACACATATTTTCAATGTAGACTTACATATTGTCCATAAAACCTTTGACAGATCAGTCTTCCTGTATTTGACGGCCCAATCCTGATTATCAGCTCATATTGTGGGCAATAATTGTTCATGCACTTCTCTTCCAGTGTGCAACTTCCTTAAAAATTCTACATTTAAAGTGTTAAGCCAAAGCATCTTTTATTTATTTATTTATATATATATATATATATATATATATATATATATAAAGAAAAAACAATTGAAAGAACCCCATGAAAATGTATCAGACTCAATCATTTCTCAGATTGATATGCACTGGAGTTAGAAAAGGTGCTTGTAAACCATATAGTATGAGCAGAACACAGACTTGCACTGTATATTTACAAGAATGATCTCAAAGGTTTGTCTGTGTAGAATGTGTTGACATTAGTGATGCCTTGTCTTTCCATTCCTAGTTTCCTTCATGTGTTTATTCTGAACATCCTTCTTGTGGGAGCTGGAGTCCTAATGGCCAAGTTTTACCCCAACATCGGCTCCATTATCAGGTGAGAGACTGTTTCCTACTTCCTTTTTTGAAACAGAAACTTGGTGTTATTTTTTTCTTAAATGGGGCATGTATCCAGAAGTGCTGTGAAGGATTTGCATTGAACTCTCTCTCTGCCAGACTTCAGTAATGACACTACTGTGTCCGTAGTTGAGTTTCCAGAATTGAACCTGTTTTTTCCTGTTTACCATTGTGGAGCTGCTTTGACACAATTTGTGTTGTATAAAGCTCTATAGGTGATGTGACACTGGAACAGCAGGCTTTGTAAACGTTGTTTTCCTCTCAGGTATTCAGGGGCCATATGTGGTTTGGCTCTGGTGTTTGTGCTTCCCTCTCTGATCCACATGATCTCACTGAAACGCAGAGGTGAGTTACGATGGCCCTCCGCCGTCTTCCACGGCTTCCTCATCCTGCTCGGGGTGGCCAATCTGTTCGGCCAGTTCTTTATGTAACACGCTGTGCCTTAAATGAACCACACGTCGTCTGCATTTACTTGATGGAAGAGGAACTCAGTGTGTTGGGAACGGTTCCTTGGGTGCTTCTCACAGGAATGAAGTCATGGTACTGGAAGTACTAAACCTACTAATCAAGTACTAGTGGATTTCATTACAAGAAACTCACTCAAAGGCACCAGACGTCTTAGTTTTTACACTTTAAAAGGGTTTAATTAAACTATGCATTTATCATATTGCTTTTAACAGCTCTTATTAGCTCAAAAAAAACCAAACTATTTCAGCAGGAATTGAATCATTTAAAGGTCCCATATTGTCAAAACTGAAATTTCCTGTTTTTTTCATGATAACAGAGATCTAGGGGCTATGTAACTACCATTAAGTTTCAAATCAGTCAGTCCACAGTAAAATGCACACAGCCTGCATAAAGTAGCTGTTTTTTCACGAGCCCTTGTGACTTCCGTAAAAATGTGACGTCCGAACTACTCAGTCACCTCCTTCAGTCACCATCCCGAGCACCGCCCACCGTCCTTTTGCCAAACCCTCAGGCAACATTGGGTCCATGCCACTGCTGAGCAACAACAACACGGAAACATGTCGAAAAGGTTAACTTTAACGGACAAAACCAGATCTGCCGACCTGTAACGTTACACTCTCACTCAAAGGATGGACGATCTGACAGGGTTGTTACTATGAGGTGGATCACGTCTAACGTATAGTAAAGACAAACTCACCGTGTCTGTCTAGTCATGATGAAGATGTAAATACATTTCAATTTCAGCAGGCAACTATTTTTACAGCTAGATTATTATTCCAGCCACAATTAATCACAACACTGTATATACAATTACAAATGATTATATATAAATCGTCAGTTTGTTGTTTTACACACATGCACACAGACATTTGTTTCATACACGACAGTCGTGAGATGCAAGAAATCTTTAGACGCGCCAATAACAACAAAAGACAATACTTTATTGAACCTTTTGCTGCAAACACGAGCATTTTTGACGATCATTTCTGTCCAGTCCGCTCGTTTTATCGTGTTTAACTACAGCTGTCGTCGGTTTTTTGTCTGGCAGCAGCAGCAGGTATGCGATCAAATTTCTAATTTGAGGCTGTATTACATCGATTCTGGCACCCAACATCACAAGAAGATGATATTTTAAGCTCCTTATGTAGCTGAATCTGCGCTGGTTTGAATGGGCCGCCTCCTTTGTTTTGCTTCCAGCTTAGCGCGGTGACGTAATTGTGACGTCGGGCCTACATGACCCTAGTCAAAGACTATAGAATATTTTTTTATAATTTAAAGAGACTTTGCCCTAGTTACCTGTGGTTGGCCTAGCCGTGCGTCACTCAGAAAACAACAGGCCAATCAGAAGAGAGGCTCATGAATATTAATTAGACAGGCCAAATCGACCTGTTTTTACCAGAGCTCATGAGAGAAGAGCTGTAAAAATATATTGAGATGGTTTTTGGTACTTATACCATGAATATATATTCTTAAGGACATCAAAACCTAAAATAAAACTCCAGAAAGGTGTACAATATGGGACCTTTAATTGTTTCTAAATATATTTAAGTTTTCTTCAGAATCACTAATCATCATCTTACATCAAGATTTGCTTCCTCACTTTGAATTTGAAACATTTAGTTGAATGCAGAGTGAAATACTTGTCACATGAAATGAGCATATTTTTTATTATTATTACTAGAACTGTACTGAACGCCAGTGAATTCTGCATAACATCACTTAAGTTATTCACATTCAAAATCAAGTTCTCAGATTAGGATGTAGATTAGGATAAAGTCAGTGTGCAACATAAATGCAATTTAAAGGTCTTCCAGACCCACTCCTTACTGTGACAGTGTTGTATAAATGTAGTAATACTGAAATATAACCTGCATACAGTAATTAATGGATACATAAAGGGAAACAAAAGTCTCTAGATTTGTTTCAAGCAAAATGTTTTGAATGACTGTTTCTTATTGATCCTTGTGTCATTCTCCAGCTGAATCAGAGTATACTGATGTGTTCTGTGTGAGTTCATGTCACTATGAAATCTGTGCACATCAATAAGGGAAGCTTAAATTTTCACACTTTTGTGAGATTTCAAAGCTTAAGTCACTTTTAAATGTTTGTAAATGTACATTTATGTCAGTGTCTGTCTTGTGTATTTTTAAACAATTAAATTTCAATTAAATTGTGACCTCTCTGTATTAGATAATAATGAATTTTAAAGTACAAATTGAACCACGCTCACAATACCCTAACAGTTAAAACATGTAAAACTCCAATATGTTGTTGTTAACAGGACGTTTCCCTCATAATGGTTTCCATTCTTTTAAAAAGTGCTGGAAGTTTTTTAAGGAAAATGTCAGTCAACTATATGAGTACATGTTTTCATATCACAGCCAAACATTTTTATTAGTGTCAGAGGAAAAAAACTACATGGTTTCAGACATGTTTTAATTAAAAAGAATAAACACTTGGAGATTTTGCTTCATGTACACTACCAGTCAAAAGTTTTTGAACGGTAAGATTTTTAATGCTTTTTAAAGAAGTCTCTTCTGCTCACCAAGCCTGCATTTATTTGATCCAAAGTACAGCAATAACAGTAAAATTTAATTTTTTTTACTATTTAAAATAACTGTTTTCTATTTGAATATATTTTAAAATTTAATTTATTCCTGTGATTTCAAAGCTGAATTTTTAGCATCATTACTCCAGTCACATGATCTTTCAGAAATCATTCTAATATTCTGATTTGCTGCTCAAAAACATATATTATTATGTTGAAAACAGCAGAGTAGAATTTTTTTTTTTTTTCAGGTTTCTTTGATGAATAGAGAGTTCAGAAGAACAGCATTTATCTGAAATAGAAATTTTTCTAACATTTAACAAACTTTTGTAACATTATAAATGTCGTCATCATTACTTTTGATCAGTTTAAAGTATCCTTGCTAAACAAAAGTATTAATTTCTATAATCCCCCACCCAAAAATATACTACTGAATGGAATAGTGTATAATGTTACAAAAGCTTTTTATTTCAGATAAATGCTGATCGTTGGATCTTTCTATTCATCAAAGAATCCTGAAAAAAATGTACTCACCTGTTTTAAATACTGATCATCATAAAAAAATGTTTCTTGAACAGCAAATCAGCATATTAGAATGTTTTCTGAAGGATCATGTGACTGGAGTAATGATGCTAGGACACAGGAATAAATTACATTTTAAAATGTATTCCAATAGAAAAGTAAAAATATTTCAATTTTACTGTTGTACTTTGGATCAAATAAGTCAAGTCACCTTTATTTATATAGCGCTTTTAACAATACAGATTGTGTCAAAGCAGCTTTACAGTATCAAATAGGAAAATAGTGTCTCAATAACGCAAAAGGACAATAGTAAACATTAATAATAAATGCAGGCTTGGTGAGCAGAAGACACTTCTTTAAACTTCAAACTTTGCATAATTTCCAGTAACAGCTGACAGTTTGATTGTTTTAAACTGACCAGCTGGTTACAATAGAATAAAATGAAGAGTCTGCTTGTCATATCAGTTTCTGAAATGAAAAAGATGCTCTGTCTTATAAAAAATAGACACTTCAGTTTCACTTCATCTTTTCCGAGTTTCATCTGTTCTGTTACACAAAGGGACAATCTCATGTTTTGGGATGGAAAATTGTGGTTAATGTTTGATTTAAACTTCAGATAAATACTTTTTAAAAAAGGGTGCTTATGAAATGTGACGATGCCTATAAATGTCATCGCAGATATGTTGAGTGCAGTTATTATTACTGTTAGTATGTTTGCAGTGCTGATGACAGTGTGAAGGCACTCTTCTGTTTGTTGGGTTCAGGTGAATAGATCTGTGTAATCGGCTGCGGGGGATTTCTGTCCACACGCTGTCCGCAGATACTCCTCAACTCCAGACGAGCTCAGTGGCTCCACCTGGTGCCAGAGAACATAGTTAAACATGAGGTAAACATGGGTTAAACTGTGATTTCAGAGGCAGTAGAGCACATCACCACATACATACGAGCACCCTCTCAATCCAACCCAGAACGAACCTACTGTGAGATGACTGATGTAATTACACATATTCACCTTTCTTCTATGCCCCATTATGCTTTGCCTGAATCATAGGAGTAACTTCTGTTAAACTGTATACAATCAGTTAATGTTTCACCGTATGAACGCATAAATAACGCATTTTCAAAAACTGGGTACAATGAGGTGACATACTTCATCCTTCAGCAGACTGTGAACCCCAAAAAACTCAATTATTTCCACAGCAGTATTACAGATGTGTTAAATATCAATAGACAAATATGTCCGCATTATGTAGTAGGCCCTATATGTTGCCTTAATCGAAAATGTTAATTAACTGGAACATTGAGTGATTTCTGTCATTTTGACGGGCAATAAATATTGTATTTATCTGCTTTAGAAACATTCCAGTGCATACTGCTAATAGGGATTAGAAGTGAAAAGGGAGACAATTACATTTGAAATGATCTGTGTGAAAACAAACCTGAGACATGAGGATTTGGGGAGAACAACAAGAGATTTATGCATTCCAGTGAATTATTCATGGGCAGTGTTGGGCATGTTACTCAAAAAATGTAATTTATTACTTGTTAGTCCTTTCAAAAGTAATAATATTATTACTTATTACTTTCTGGCAACAGTAATTAGTTACACTACTAGTTACATCACTTTTCCATCATGCCCCACAGAATTTGTAAATTCTTCTGAAATGTTACTAACAATATATTTCTTCCTCATCATTTGACCAAAATCCACATTGGATCGCAGTCAGAAGTTATTACAGACACTTCGTGGTGATTGATAGTAATGTTTAAGTAAAAGTGTTGTATTAACCTCATTAATTGTCATGTGTAGCTGTCATATGAAGCTAATTGTAGCTATAATTTCTCTGTTACCCATATACAATTATATTTCATGATTTATCAAAAGAAGTCATAGAAGTTTGTAAGGAATTTTTTTTTTATTTTCTAAAAAGATTTTTAATTAGTAATACATTATACTTTGATCAGAGGGATGTGCCATGTAATGCCAGAACTTACACATCAGTGTTCAGATCATCTTTTCTTCTAACACAATCAATGTAATGGCAATATTTACATCTGCTGAATGTAGGCTTTTCCATATTCCAAGCTTGCCTGATGCACTGGTGACTTCATGTGTTCATGAGTCATAACTTATGAAAATAAATCTAGGAATTATTGGATTGTTGGACTTCAAATCAGTAGGGGTTGAGGCATCAAAAGTAACAAGCTGTTTTATGGGTGGTAACTAATATTATTACTGAAATCTTACTTGTAACTAGTTACTGGCCAACACTGTTCACGTGGATATAGTGTAAAATCCTACTACTTGTCCGTTTGATCCTATTCCATCTCA
>JAFVLL020015469.1:0-16536 GCA_021397915.2 Tor tambroides
GATAATTTTGACCCATACAATGTATTGTTGGCTATTGCTACAAATATACCCCAGCGACTTAAGACTGCTTTTGTGCTCCAGGGTCACATGTGCTACTTTTTTCTGTGGTATTAAACTTCTCATATGCCACTGTTATTAGTAATATACTAATGCCAACTGCCAAATATGACACTTACAAAGTAATATAATTTATGAACGAATATAGAAAAGAGAGAAAGTTGGGATTTTTTCTTTTTTTCAATTCAATAAAAACTCCAATTTTTTTTTTAATTTATTTATTTATTTATTTTTTTATACAGTTCATGAAACTATTTCCACACTGGCACACATTGTGGGTGATAACCTCCACGTGCTGATTTGCACGGTATCATGTGTCGATGATAGCCAGAGATCAGCATAAAAATTGGCAATATTAAGAGGATTTAGCATTTCCCATTAATGTAGGCCTGTTACATTCTTCTTATTATTAGGCCTATTATTATTATTACTTTTATTATTAAATTACGTGAAATTATTGCCCCGCGATCATTTGATGCTGTGAGGATAATTAAAATAGGCTATTAGCTTACTCCTCAGTGAAAATGTTTTTAAAAAGATTTTTTTAAAACAGGTCTATTAATTTATACAATGAATTATAGGCCTATAATTAAATTTATTAACACTGCAGTCATCAATGACAATTCAGAGCAGCTTTATTTCAGGCACAACCTGTTTAACGCAAAATACGTTTCTTCTCATGTTTTTCATTATACGAGCCACAAAAGAAATATTAAGGGAATAATTTAAGACAGTTAGCCTATATACCGTTATCAGCATATGAGTAGATATAGAGTAGATTCGTCTCTCGTTGTCTCAGAGAGAATATGCGCGTTAGCCGTCACTTTCTCTATAGTGAATTGACTCCTCCCCCATAATATCAATTGTTTATAGGCCACATATTAGGCACATTTTTTAAGTTTTTAATGTTTATTTTTCAATGTTAATGAGAGTGACATTGAGAGTTAAAAACAGGAAAATCATTTGGAAATCCTTGGGGTGGGCTGTGCAAGTTTCTGATGGGGCTATAGCCCCGTCAAGCCCCGCCCTAGTGCCGCCCCTGCTAATACTTATATACTAATATTTATTTATTTACTTAATTATGGTAAAAAAGTAATTAATATTATTAGAAATTGATTAATAATAATAATAATTGATAAATAAACACAGTGCATATTGCTCTCAATCACTTTAAATTTTAATAGCATTTACTTTTTCACCTTTACAAAAATATGTATATACTATTATTTATTTACGTAATATAATAATTATAATAATTTTGTTATTATTGTTGTTGTTATTGTTGAAAATAAATAAACAAGCACAATGCTTATTGTGCTCAGGCACTTTAAACAATTAGACAATTTTTGTTGCTTCTGTGTATACTTTAATTAATTGCTTATTTAATTACTTTATTATTATAATTATAATTATTATATTAATAATAATACTAAACAGTGTATATTGTGCTCAAACATTTCACAAAATGGCACCTTTACAAAAATTGTTTATACTTTATTAATTTGTTTATTTATTTATTAATAATTAAATTTATAAAAAATAATATAAAATTTATAATGGTATCTCAATGATAAGAAAAATAACACTGGTATAAAGTAAAATATATATTTCTAAAAATAAATAAAATATATATTTCTAAATCCTTTGCCCCCTTTTTTGAATGATATTTTTTTTTTTTTTTTTTTTTTCCCCCTCATCAGGTTTGAACAATTTATAATTATTTCTATATATACCCATTTTATTTATTTTTTTAATATTTCCTATTTTGCCTCTATCATTTAATTTAACACCCTCAGGTTTGAATGGTTTATAATTATTTCTAACTGTATACTGTATTCTGTACTAAAACATTAACTAAAATGAAAATGAAAACATAAAATATAAAAATAGGACTGATTTAAAATACTAATAGTAGCATCTCAGTAGTACTGAAATCACAGTGGTGGTGGGGTCAGTGAAACCGTGGTCAGGGCAGGTAAAAATCGATCCAGAAATGCAGAGGGTGTGTTTTTGGTGTGTTGACTGGCTCGGCTGTGTTGTGTTTGTCCTGTTGTTCAGCGGACTCCACCGGCACTCACTCGCTCTACACCACCTATAAGGACTATGAGCTGATGTTCCACGTGTCCACGCTCCTGCCCTACACTCCCAACAACAGACAGCAGGTACAGAGCTCAGTGTGATGGGATTTACTGTGTAATAATGATATTAACCATGATATGTGCTCTTTATCAGATAATGCCGTTGTCTGTCTGTCACTTTAGCTGCGTTCTCGAATCATGCTCATCAGGGTTTTGATGTTAATGTAGTTGATACAGTGTTATGTTGGTGTAGTGATTCCCAATTTATTTAAATCTGAATATGTTTTTATAAATTAAAATATATATTCATAAATCTTTCTCCCCTTTTTTGAACAATTTATTTTATTTCTAACTATATGTGACCCTGGAGCACAAAAGCAGTCTTAAGTCGCTGGGGTATATTTGTAGCAATAGCCAACAATACATTGTATGGGTCAAAATTATCAATTTTTCTTTTATGCCAAAAATCATTAGGATATTAAGTAAAGATCATGTTCCATGGAGATATTTTGTAAATTTCCTACTGTAAATATATTAAAACTTCATTTTTGATTAGTAATATGCATTGCTAAGAACTTCATTTGATCAACTTTAAAGGCAGTTTTCTCAATATTTAGATTTTTTTGCACCCTCAGATTCCAGATTGTCAAATAGTTGTATCTCGGCCAAATATTGTCCGATCCTAACAAACCATACATCAATGGAAACCTTATTTATTCAGCTTTCAGATGATGCATAAATCTCAATTTCGAAAAATTGACACACATGACTGGTTTTGTGGTGCAGGGTCACATATATTCTGAACTACATATATTAGCATTTTATTTATATTTAATTATTTCTTATTTGGACCCCCTCCCCCAACCCCCATTATTTTATTTTATTTTTTATTTTTTGTGTTTATTTTTTTAATGTATTTTATTGTGTTTTTCCCTTTTTGGACAATATCTTTTTTATATGCCCTCAGGTTTGAACAGTTAGCACTTTGTTTTTATTTGTTTTGCCTCCATTATTATTATTATTTATTTTATTTCAAAATCATATGCATGTGCATTTTAAAGCATTTACTTCTTTTTAGGGAAGAAAACAAAAGATGTGAAAAGATAAAACTCAAAGGAATTTTGAGACTCAAAGACTACAGACTTCACTTTGGTTAAAATTGTGGATTTGATTTGAAGCTATAATTCTAATTTGGTAAATGCATGAGCTGCATTGCATGTAATGCCATTAAATGTATTTGATATGTTTTATATAAAATGATTCAGTTGCATTGACTTTCCTAAAACAGAGCCTCATCACTGCACATGTCTTGACTGGAGCGGCTCCAGCCGCGTCGCTGTCACTTACATCTCTGACAGTCGATTGGCAGGATTAGAGGATTTTCTGCCTTTTTCTTCTCCAACTTCAATTCTATTCGATTGCGCAGGATTAGTGCATAAATCCCTGTCCGTAAGCTTCCAGAAGACTCGGGCACAGTTCAGCCTCTTGTCGTCTCATCCACCCCGTCTCACCCGTAATCCTGTTTGTAACCCTTGGCCACTCACAGGAAGGCAGGCGCACGGTTAATATGACGGCTCGGGGTTAATGGAGTATTATGAGTTCCTCACTCTGTTGCCTTATCAAATATCTTTGAGATATGAAGGGCTGACTGTGCTAAAAATCTCTCAGGATTCAGATATTGTACTTATGGATGAGCTTAAGAGATTTTAAGTAGTCTTTCACAGCGTCTGCAGGCATCTTTTGTGCCATTTATTGCGCCAAAATTACGCCAGATGGCACATTGCTTTTATATATATCAATTACTCTTATATTTTTTTTATCTTTCTTTTTGCTGTGAAAAAAATGATACCCTCCTAAAATCGCTTCAAACTGGTTTGATTTTAGAGAAAAACACAATGGAAATAAATCCTTGCCTTTCAAAATTTGTGTAACAAACAGGGTCCAAAATCAGCTTTTTGCCACTCCTGCTAATATTAGTTGAAAATTAAATTCTAATCACATTTTTATGGCTGTATGTTTAGCAACACAAAATTATTATTATTGTTAGTAGTAGTAGTAGTTTTAGTATTAGTATTATAGTTTATTTATTTATTTTACTTTACTTTTGAACTTGGCAAGTGTTAATTTTGCACTATTTTTAGCAACATACAATTAGTAGTAGTAGCAGTAGTAATAAAATAATAAGTTTTTATTTGATTTCCAAATTTTTAGCAGCAAGTTATTTATTTTTTCACTATATTTAGTAACAAAATTATTATTATTATTATTATTACTATTATTTATATTTATTAGTTTTTGTTTATTTATAAATTATTTTCCAAAACATTGCAGATTTTATTATTATTATTAGTTTTTAATTATTATTTTCACTTTTTAGATACATAAAATTACTACTACTACTAATAATAATTTGTTTTATTTATTTTCACTATTTTTATCAACATAAAATTATGATTTTTAAAATTATTTTTTGTTTTAATATTAGAGTTATCATTATAGCTGTTGTTCATTTATTTTCAATATTTTAAACAACATTCAATATTTTAACTACATAAAATAATAATAATAATATTTTATTATTAATGTTCCACTCTGCAAGCGTTAATTTTGGGCCCTGGTTACATAAGGGGACTGAACAAGTCATTTTCGGTAATTTTTCATTTATCAGAGTTTGGTTTAATACATATTAGCTGAAGTGAAATGGATTTTGTCATGTCACCTTTTTTCGGGGGAATCGGAAGCTGGTGGATTTGCTACTACACATGCTAAAGATGCTGTTTGACCTGTCCTTTGAGTAAACGGCACACACCGAGTCCATTCACCTATGTTCTTTGTCTTCTCTCACCAGTTGCTCAGAAAGAGACACATAGGAAATGACATCGTCACCATCGTGTTTCAGGAGCCCGGTGCCTTGCCTTTCACACCCAAAAACATCCGCTCCCATTTCCAGCATGTGTTTGTCATCGTTAAAGTTCACAATCCGTGCACTGAGAACGTCTGCTACAGGTGAGTGAAGGAAACGTCTGTCTGGGAATGATGCCTTTGATTTACACCGTAAATTATGATGATGATGATACGCTATGGTAGCTATTAAGAGAAATGAAGTGATTTTGTTTACCTTTGATGTCTGTTACTGTGAAGAGAAAAATATCAATGAAGCTGAAGTACCTGCATTAAATGCTGGAGAACTCACAGGAATCAATCATGTGTCGGTGCTTGGCTTGCCTGTAATTTTTTAATTGCCTGTAATTTTTTATCTTCTGTTTAAAAGCAATGCCAAAGGCTGTTTGAGGCATTTAATTATTGCATTAAAGAGTAAATTATGTCATAATTTACTCATCCTCATGCCTTTCCAAATCCCTTTCTCTCATCCGTGGAGCTCAAATGGAGAAGTCTGGTTTGTGCATCTCTCATGTAATGAAACCTATAGTGACCAGTGGCTGTAAAGCCCAAAAATTGACATATACCAGTACCATAAAAATAGTCCATATGACTCCTACTCTATATAATCTTCTCAAGTCATACTGTAGTTTTATGGAACACTGCCAATTTTAAGTCATTATTCACTGATGATCTTGTGTCATGTTGTTGTTTTTAACTAAAACTAAAACTATTAAAATCATTTTTGGCCATTGAAATAAAGCAGAAAAATGAAACCGAATTTAAAAAATTCTTTTATTAGAAACAGAAATTTAGAAAGGAAAAAAGAAAGAAAATTGGAAATGCTGCCTTGGCAACTGAAATAAAGTTGAAATACTAAAAATTAATCAAATCACATTAAAATTTTTATTTGTCTCACAAAAAATATATGTGACAAATAAATGACCACTCTGTTACATTAAAATAGAAATGGTAAGAAATTTAAAAGTTAAAGAATAAAACTAGAGTATAAAAAGTACAATATAATACAAAATTACAATTATAATATACTAAAATAATTCTCTAAAATAGAATAGTAACAAATTGATAAAACATAAAAAAGTAAAAAAGTGGAAATTCCTAAAACTAAAATAAAAAATTAATTAAATATAAAAATGACAAAAGCACAACAAAATTACTAAAACGTAAATATTAGATGAAAAAAAAAAACTTAGGTTTTGATATATTTACGGTAGGAAATTTACTAAATATCTTCATGGAACATGATCTTTACTTAATATCCTAATGATTTTTGGCATAAAAGAAAAATCGATAATTTTGACCCATACAATGTATTTTTGGCTATTGCTAATATGCCCACAAATATACCCATGTTGTGACTGGTTTTGTGGTCCAGGGTCACATATTGCATTGCCTTAGTTACACCAGACAATCTCTCTCGTTGTCATCTTCGCAGTGTTGCGGTATCCAGATCCAAAGACGTGCCTCCGTTCGGCCCTCCCATTCCTAAAGGCGTGACCTTTCCCAAGTCGGCCGTCTTCAGGGACTTCCTGCTGGCCAAGGTGATCAACGGGGAAAACGCGGCGCACAAATCGGAGAAGTTCCGCGCCATGGCGACCCGCACGCGGCAGGAGTACCTCAAGGACCTCGCGGAGAACTTCGTGAGCACGACGACGGTGGACTCGGCGGTGAAGTTCAGCTTCATCACGCTGGGGGCCAAGAAGAAGGAGCGGGTGAAGCCGCGGAAGGACGCCCATCTCCAGAGCGTGGGCGCCATCACGTGGAGTGTGGTGGCGCGGGATTTCGGCCAATCGGCGGACGTGGAGTGCCTGCTGGGGATTTCTAACGAGTTCATCGTGCTGATCGAGGAGGAGTCCAAGAACGTGATTTTTAACTGCTCCTGTCGGGACGTCATCGGCTGGTCGTCCGGTGTCATGAGCATCAAGATCTTCTACGAACGCGGGGAGTGCGTGATGTTTTCCGCGCATGACAACTGTGGAGAGGATATTCGAGAGATCGTGCAAAGACTTGAGGTAAGAGCGTTCCTGGTCTTTTTTTTTTTTAAGTTATTTTTGCCATTTTTGCCTTTTATTGTGATAGGACAGATCAGAGCTGACAGGAAGCGAAGTGGGAAAGAGAAATGGGGGCGGGATTGGGAAAGGTCCTCAAGTCGGGATTCGAACTCGGGACGGCCATAGTGCAATGGCGCTGTATGTAGGTGCGCTGCCCACAAGGTTATTGGCGCCAGCAAGCATTCCTGGATATAATGTTTTGGGGTAGGGCTGCATGATTAATCGAATGCGATTGTTATGCACATCTTGTCAGTAAAGCTAGTAGTAAATCTCCATCACCTGCTTTCAGATGGAGCAGCTTTTACTACACAGAGCCGTAGTTCACTGACAAGCTACGCAAAAAAATTTGCAGACGATATAATTGCACGATTATGAAATCGAAGATATCGTTTGCGATAATGACAGCTGTTTGCGTAGCTTCTCAGTGAACTACAGCTCTGTGTAGTAAATGCTGCTCCATCTGAAAGCATGTGAAAATACCACATTTACCTTCTGTGAGATATGGCTTCTTACACAGAATAAAGCATGCAACATATTTCATAGTATTCTAAGCAGTGATAAAGGCATTGCATTGTTATATACTTTATTATAAGGAAAATTATAATAAGAAGAAATGATGCAAGCAAGAGATTAATTTGACATTGTAGGCAGCTTTATTGATTATAACGGGGGAGTTTTTTTAAACTCACGCTAGACTGAAGTCAGTCATCATGTTCTTTGATAATGTAGGCCTAAGTGTTGTTTGCTTGCTTTTTGTATATACTTTATGTGCTGTTTGAATAACTGTGGAAATGAAAGCATTATAATTAGTAAGTTACAATGTTTTTATTAATTTAAGATCACGATATATACAAATTCAGTCGTATTAAAAATATATTTTGTGACATGACACCATATCTGCTACTTAAGCCTTTTTCTCCCATTGAATTAAAAAAGGCAATTGGACAGAATTAGTCAGAATTAGCTACGAGATATAACCTCACAATTGCAAGAGAGTAAAACTTGTGAGATAAAAAGTCGCAATTACCTTGTTTTATTTTTATTTAGTGGGTATGATATGTGCTTGCCTAAAAGAGGGGGTTATGATGTGCGTGTTAATAGGTGGAGGTTGAACCAACTCCAGGGTAAGGCTCAAATTTGCCTAATGTTAGTGTAATCCTATGTAGCTTATTATTGCGTGCCTCTCCGAAATCACCTACCCTACCTTTAAGGTGTTTTAATATTGTGTATTTATTTATGTATTTTTTAACGTATTGAGGTTTTGTGTAACATTATACTTCAGTATTATAAAATTATCCAGAAAAAAGAGGCTGTTTGTACAGCAGTTATTTAGGGTTGGTCCATTTGCCAACCAGCAGAATAATTTGGTCATGATTATTCCCGTAGTATATTTAATTCATGGTGTTTTGTCACATTGAATCGGAGGGGGGGGGAGTCCTGTAATATTTTTTTGTTTTTAAAAGAAGTCTCTTCTGCTCACCAAGGCTACATTTATTTGACTAAAAATACAGTAAAATCAGTAATTTTGTGAAATACTATTATAATTTAAAATAACTGTTTTCTAATTAAATATATGTTAAAATGTCATTTATTTCTGTGATCAAAGCTGAATTTTCAGCATCATTACTCCAGTCTTCAGTGTCACATGATCCTTCAGAAATCATCCTAATATGCTGATTTGCTGCTCAAGAAACATTTTGGATTATTATCAATGTTGAAAAAAGTGCTGCTTCATATTTTGTGATACATTTTTATTTTTTAAGATTTTTTTTGATGAGGAGAAAGTTCAAAAGAACAGCATTTATTTGAAACAGTAATCCTTTGTAACATTATAAATGTCTTTACTGTCAATTTAGATTAATTTAATGCATAGTTTCTGATTGAAAGTACTAATTTATTTATATAACGGCATTGTAAGTTTAACTTAATGACTTAAACTAGCAACCAGAACTCCCATGATGCCCTGTTCCTATTCATCTTTTTGATGTCTTCAGGATCCTTTCATTCAGACATCTGTCTACTCAATTCAGTGTTTTCTCTTAATCAAAATTCAATCGGTCTCAATCAAAACCTGCTAATTCTTTTCCTCTCTAAGTTGGAGAAGAAAGTTGGCTTGCAGTTGTGTTCGTGTTATCTTGGGTAACAGTCTAATTATTCCTTAAATGACTTTTCTTAGGGGATATTCAGGCTTAGGTTTTATCATAAATTAAAGTGTCTGTAATTAAACATTTTCATCGTCTTCCTGTACATGTGATCATGTGTACCTGTGAAGAGCTCGGCCTGATGAAATCTGTGCCTTGAGAAATCATCCTAATCTTCTTACATGATTTCTCAGAGGGATGGAGTCGTCTCGATGGCCAGAATGTTTAACGAGTGCGGGTGTGTGTTACTCCTGGCGCTGCTCTTGATCTGTGTTTTTGGCTTCTGTAAATGCCCAAGCCAGTTAAACTCACTCGGGCTGCTCAGTTTTTGGCTTTCGGATGCTGTCGAGGCATAATATGTAGGAGCATCTTAGATGGCATTTCCCGATTCAAAGGCGTCCTTGTGGTGCTTTTCACACTTTATAAATATAAATGCATTTAGAAATAATGCTGCATAGAATGGTGAGAAGAGCGAGACATGGCAAAGCGGTCACAGACATCCATTTAGGGTATGTTGTAGGTATTGTAATAATGTTTAAAATTTTAATAATATTTGTTTTATTATATTGAACAATTTATTAATATAAATATTTTTTTTTAATTTAATAGTTAAAAACATAATTATTTAATGTATTATATTAATCATTAGTAATATTAATAATTATAATAATAATTTCATTAACTAACACTTACATACAGCATATATAATAGATTAATATTCATATTATATTATATGTATTTTTAAATAATTCATTAAAAACATAAATATTAATTTATCATTATATTTTCATTATTAGTCATATTTAATTAGTATATTATTTGTTATATAAATATTGATTATTATATTAATGTATTATATTCATTATTAGTACTATTAGTCCACTATTAGTATTAATTAGTCCACTACAATACGTAATAAAACACTCAAAGCATAAAAATAGACAGATTAAATAGATAGATTTTAATATTATATTTGTTGTATTTTAAAATATTTTATTAGAAACATAATTATATATAATATATATGCATGTGTGTGTGTGTGTGTGTATGTATATGTATGTATGAAAGAGCTAAAAAAGCCGTGATGTGTTGTGGCTGATGAGCTCAGCTGGGTTACCTGGATGGTTTGGGGACGTGGGATCTCCTGGGATTACCGCGGTACGCTGGGTGCGAGTGGGATTAGCGTCGCTCCTGTTTTTGGCCTCATTTCCTAAAGGCACTTTGTGTACTGAGGACTGCGACTGGCGTCAGACGAGACGCTCCCAGAACAGATGTTTCTCATCCGGGAGTCATTATGAAACAAACCCGTGTCACCTGTCTGGGCGCTTAGTTGATTTGATGGAGATCAGAAATTCCCTGGTTAGTGACACAGTGGGATTGTGTTTATATGAGGACAGCAGCATCTTTATTATGAGCTGCTCACAGCAAAAGCAGAGCAGATTTGCAGTTGACTGGATTTTTCATGTTTAGGATAAATTTAAGTGTGTTTAATATACCATTAATATAGAACAGATACAATTTTCTTCTATTATACTTTATTAATATTATTAATATTTATTAAAATTTAATATTGTAAAGTATTGCAGACATTACTTTTGACTTTGAGTTTGACTAAATTATATTAATAGTATGGATAATATACGTGGATACAGATAATTTCTAGATACTATAATCTGTAATACTTTATAAATATAATGAATATTATTGGGATTTATTATTCTAATAATACATTATTCTTAAATATTATTGTTCATAATATTTAAAATATTTTATTACATTTTATTTTGGACTAGATTATAACATAATATATCATGACATATAACAATATAATCATAAAATGTAATATATTTTTATATTTATATACATATGATAAATATAACATGTTTATATGCATATATATATTTTATAATTGTATAAGTAATTAATATAAATAATAAATATATGTATAATTTTTTTAATCATTAATTTACATTTGTATTATTGTTATTTTGTTACAGTTTGGACTAGATTATATGTCATATCATATATTATATGTAATATGTTTATAGCCTATAACATTTTATAATTACATAAATAAATAATATAAATAATAAATATGCATGTATATTTATGTATGTGTATATATGAAATTTTATATATTTATTTTTTCTTATTTGTTTATACCTTAAATCTAAAAAAATATTTAAATAAAAATAATATAAATAGCTGGATTTATTCTGAAAGAAATATGTCTAATCAGTTATCACATGTCAGGAGATAAATAGATGTAATTAATTTTGTAATTATTTATGTACAGCAGAAATTGAACTAATGAAATTCATTGGTGTGTGTTTTTTAAATTACAAATATAATCAATTTTTTCCAATTCAAAGTAAAATTCAATATGCTGTGGATGATCAGTTCCATTCAAATTCATGAAATCAGGTTTTATTAATTCATAATTCTGCCTAACTCTTAAATGATTAACAGTAATGAATGTGTTTACTGTTAGCTTCCTCCGTGTCAGGCGCTGTGGATTTGGTGGGTGTTAAAACCGAGCGTGTGCTGTTTAGTGAACATCACAGTCAGGCTCATGAAATGAAGCGTCTCTGTCTCTCTGTGTGAGTGCAGAGAAATCCGCCGCACACCTTCAAAGTCACACTGCCGCAGGTCAGCGCTCAGATGAGGGTGTCCTTGTTTCTCAGAGCCGCGTGTGTCACGTGCTGGGACAGACGAGTGTGTGTGTGTGTGTGAGATCTGAGCTGACATCCCGTACCTGTAGAGCATCCAGCGCTGCTCCTGGAGGACGGGATACATTTGCATACAGAATGAGCCAATGAATATCAAGGACGGGATAGGAGCGTTTGCGCTTATGCTAATCATGCCCTCGTATTTGACTTCCACTGTCTGCTTTGCTACAACACAAGCGCTGCCAGTGAGCAGTTAAAGGTGCTGAAAGTGATTGCATCAGTACTTACTGGACTTATGTCACGGTCACACTTGACTTTGAGCTAATTTCTACGGACAAGGCAATGTGCGTGACAAACATTAAAATGGAAAATTATAAGCCATACAAGTCAGAAGTTTGGACAATTTTTTTTTAATGTTTTTGGAAGAGTCTCTTCTGCTCACCAAGGCTGCATTTATTTGATTAGGAACACAGTAAAATACAATAAAAAAGCAATATTGTGAAATATTACAATATTACTGATACACAAGTAATATTATAACAGTGATACAATAGCGTTTAAAAGTTTGGTGTCAGTAAGATAAAAATAAATAAATAAATTTTTACTTTTATTCAGCAAGGATGATCAAAGTGATCAAAAGTGACAGTAAGTAGTACTAGTAGTTGTAATAATAATAATAATATTAATAATTTATTTTTCAAATCAAATATGTATTTGTGTTTTTACACTATACTATCCCATTCAAAAGTTTGGGGTCAATAAGATTTTTTTTTATAGAAATTAATGCATGTATTCTGCAAGGACACATTAAATTGCTCAAAAAGTGGCAGTAAAGACATTTATAATGTTGTGAAATATTTATAATTCAAATACATGCTTTTTGAACTTTCTATTAATCAAAAAATCCTGAAGAAAATTGTTTCTACAAAAATATTAAGCAGTTTTCAACATTGAAAATAATAAGAAATGTTTCTTGAGCAGCAAATCAGCATATTAGAGTGATTTCTGAAGGATCATGTGACACTGAAGACTGGAGTAATGATGCTGAAAATTCAGCGCTGCATCACAGAAATAAATTTCATTTTAAAATACATTCACATAGAAAACAGTTATTTGAAATTGTAATAATATTTCACAATTTTACTGTGTCTGTATTTTAAATGGCCTTATTGAGACATTGATTTAAAGGGATACTGGGCTCAACTCTAAGGATTTTTCATTGGCTGTGCCAAGAAAAAAATAGTTTTCCTTGTCTTTTTAACCATGTTATGTAGTAATGTTATTCTAATAAATAAGCTTGTACGACACCAACATTTTATATGCCAGTTAAATTTTACAATTCCCAATATCAATACCAAATGTACAATTTCAATACCAAAAAAGTTTAATCATTATTAAAGGGATAGTTCACCTCAAAATGAAAATTCTGTCATTAATTACTCGCCCTCATGTCATTCCAAACCCGTAAGACCTTCGTTCATCTTCAGAACACAAATTAAGATATTTTTGATGAAATCTGAGACCTCTCTCCCTCCATAGACTGCAACGCAACTGCAGTGTTCCCAGACCCAGAAACATAGCAAGGTCATCGGTAAAATAGTCCATGTGACATCAGTGGCTCAATTTCAGTTTTGCGAAGCTATGAGAATACTTTTTGTGCGCAAAGAAAACAAAAATAACATTATTTATAAACTCATGTGCGCACTTTCCCCAGAACGTAATCAGTGCTGTTTACATTCAGGAGAAAACGCGCGTATGCTGAACGTAAACAACGCTGATTACATTTTGGGGAAAGCGCGCACATGCATTGTGGTACTCTCCAAAATGGCGGAAGACGGTAACTCGGGAAGAAGAATTGTTAAATAAATAATGTTATTTTTGTTTTCTTTGCGCACAAAAAGTATTCTCGTAGCTTCGCAAAACTGAAGTTGAGCCACTGAAGTCACATGGATCATTGTACTGATATCCTTACTACATTTCTGGGTCTGGGAACATTGCAGTTGCGTTGCTGTCTATACAGGGTCAGAGAGCTCTCAGATTTCATCAAAAATATCTTAATTTGTGTTCCGAAGACGAACGAAGGTTAAATGTAAGATAATGCTGCATAGTCATCGGTGTATAAATTAAATATAGATTCATTCTTTTTAAAGCTAAAATGGTTATTCAGTCAAGAGCAGGGAGTGGTTTTCTCTCTCTTTTTTCTTGGATTAACATTAAGGACACCGAATGCAGCTGGTAAATTAGGCACGGTCATTTTAAGAGACAATGCATGGACCCAATATAATGATACACATCAGATTGCTTTCTCGACGATTTACGTTCAGTTAAGACATAACCGAGGATTTTTTGAGGATGCTCGCCAAGATGGGTATTTTGACACAATTCGGTGTATTTGTTTGTTCAAGCGCAAGAAGACACGAAAAAGAACTTAATTCTGTATTTGCACGTTGACTGAGACGCGGCTCTCTGTGCACACAGAAAATAGCGCACGAGTGCTAAATTGAGTTCTTTCCTGTTGTTTTGTGCTTAAATGCTTTAAAATTGCTCGATAGTTTAAATTGGCAAGGTTTAAAATGTGATTTCGTGATGGATAGGTTAGGGTTAGTGACCCGATCAGACCACAGAAAATTCTGTCAACTGTCCCGAGCATCTTTCACGCTGGCCAGTCCTTACTGTCGAGCCCTGGGAGAGTTCAGCAGAAAATGTAAGTCCTCCTCATGTCGTTCCAAACTTGTTTGACTTGCTTTTTTTCACTGGAACATTTTGAAGAATGTTTTGTGTCCAAACCACATTGCATGGCAGAAAAAAACTTCAGCACCTTCAGCATGATGTGTTTTGCCAGAGGGCTGCTGGGATCTGCTGCATGTGCTCGTCTGTGTCTGTTCTGGATGAGATGCTGTCTCTTGGCCCAGAAGCTGTCAGAAGGCACAGGTCTGCTGTATGGCCCATCTGGGCTTCTGCCGTCCCGTTTGGCCATCTGCGGTGCGCCTCAAGTCGATTCGCCTTACATCTGCAGTCTCACTCTGAGCTGCTGCTTTTAGAGTCTCCTGTTGCCAAACGTCTCAAATAACCCACAGTACTCTCCATTTCCTAGTACTGTCGAGCAGGTTTTCTCGCTTTACTTTTTACTTTTAGATTCGGCAGATTTGTGGCAGTCCTCCATCATTAAACTGTAGAAACATGTGAAAGAGTTTGCTGTGTGAACGGACCTTGAGTCTTGAGTTTTCATCACAAGAAGTCATTGTGGTGTTTGTCTGTGATTGATGTTGTGCTCTGCACATAGTGATTATAAAATCATGTTTTACCATTAATGCTATTAATAGGGCCCTATGAAATCCATTTAATTTTTTCCCCAAATTCCTTTCATTTTTTCCAAATTCAGTTTATTTTTCCATTTTAATTTTTCTGGATTCTGTTTTTTTCCGTTTTAATTTTTGCTAGACTCTGTTTAATGGTTAAATTAAATGTTATTCATCAAGAAGCATGTATAATTAATTGAAATCATGAAGCTTACATTATTAAACAGCAATTTATTAAAAGTTTAACCAAAATGACATTTTCAAGGCCCTATGAAATGTTTAATTTTTTTCTCAAATTCAGTTTTCGTGCTTTAGTATGTGTGTAGTAAACGAAACCGTGCCTCTGCTCCATTCATTCACACAGAACTTGCAGGATTCATATTTAAATGGCTTTTTTGCAGCTTAATATTCACAGACACTAGTCCATATAGCATTTTAGATTTAAGTGTAGTTTATCTACTTTTGATGTATCTGTCCAAAATTTGGAAAATTCTGCAACATTCCGCGTTATACGGTAAATTCCGTTTTTATGAATGGATTCCGCGATTCCATCCGTGTTTTCCACACCGCGGAAATCATAGGGCCCTATATTAATAATAGTGTTAATTAAATGTACATGTGTAAATAGAAATAGAAAATAAAAATTTGAAAGTCAAAAAAGTGTCTTTTCCATGTTTTCTAGGCTCATAACACAGTAACACTTTACAATGCAGTTCCATTTGTTAAGATTATTTAACATGAATTAACAATAAAAATACCTGTAAAGCATTTTATTAATCATATTTTATATTTATAATTTACTAATAAATTAAAATCAAAAGTTGTATCTGTTAATTTTATCCATTGTACCTGAGCTAACATGAACTAACAATGAACAGTTGTTTTTTAATTAATTAATGTTAACAAAGGTTAATAAGCACTGTAGCAAATGTATGGTTCAATTATATAACATATAAACAGTAATTTATAGAAAAACTACTGTTTATACATATTTTCCTATGAATATATATTTATATAATTTTTTTCAGAATGTTTTTCCAGAAATTTAAAAAATTCAGAAATATAGAAATTAGAGGTCGACCGATTGATCGGCTGATTTTTGGCATTTTTTAATTAATCGGCATCGGCCGATTGTGCTGCAAATTAGGCCGATTAATATACAGGCGCGTCTGCAAGCAACACGTGACGCTGCCTCGTGCGGCAAGCAGATTGCCATTCCATTGGCACAACGGATAACCCTGTGATGTCCCCCTCTGCCTGCTAACTTTTTGAAGAGAGAACTACCTGGTAGGGCTGTGCGATTAATTGAAATCGAATCGCAATCGCGATTTGAGACGTTG
>JAFVLL020015470.1:2500-18114 GCA_021397915.2 Tor tambroides
TGTATGAGTTGTGTTGATATCTTAGCAACATGCTAATGTCAGACTCTTTTGAAATCAAATGTGTGTTGAGTTTCCTATGCACTTTTATTTGTGAGCCTCATGGAGTTGCTGCTTACAGTTTGTCAGTTTGTCATAAATCAGTCATTTATAAGGTTGTGTGATGAAACCTCCTGACTGTAGCTGCCTACAGTATGAATACAGCAAGCAGCTCACTGACAAACACTTAATCACTGTCTTGCACCACACTGAAACTTTTTTATACATTTTCCTCAGATCTATTAATGATAAAAATCATTGTGTTAAACAATGCAATTGTTCTTTTGAAGCTGAATGAAAGCCCTTAGCATAATGTCCAGTTGGACTGGTAAAAGCTGAGTGATAATTATCTACGTTATAACTACCTAAAGCATTTCCTGAGCGCCCTGGCTCTACTTTTGTTCTACGGATCAGACCTGTTGAGCATGTGGCTTCACAGTGCCTGCAGGGAGGGTTTCTCTGACGCTCTTAAGCCAGGACTTTAGCTAAAGATTATTTACAGCAGAGAGTTGGTTTTTACATTGTCATTTAGGCTGGGCTTAAGGAATAGTTCACCTAAATAAAAATAAAAAAATCTGTCAATAAGACATTTAGTCCAACTTTAATCCTTACTCTGTTTTGATGCTGTTTGTTTCTGTTCTTTTTGTGTGTGTGTGGTATTCTTCATTCTCTTGGACAGAAAGAAGAATTAGAAAGAGTTCAACACAAGAATGGAGTAGTTGGACACAAAGAAGTGTCCATCTGGAAGGGTGTGAGTGTGTGTGTGTGTGTCCAGAGGGAAAGGCAGCAGGTGTCTGTGGTTTATCAGATCAGTTCTGGACTGATCTGGGATCGGTGAACTGTTCACATCTGACCCCAGCAGCTCTAGCTCTTGTGTAAAGCCCTGTGCATGTGATACGCCAGGACCAGCCCTCTCTCCACCCCTTCTCTCTCTCGTTCTCTCATTGCTCGCTCACTGCTCTGTTTGCTCAGCGGCAGCATGCGGAGTCTACAGTCACTCACCTCTCCTAAAATCCCTCGTTCTTTGCAGGGATGAACAGCTTATGTTCTCTGCTGTGCATCAAGTACAGGTAGGACCGACGAGACTCCCGCTGGCTTATGGGGTTGACGTCCAAAACTTGGAGTTTTTGTAACTTTAGAACAACCTTTTAATCTCTCGCTGTCTTTCTCTTTCTGTTTGTTTCTATGGATTTTGTTTCTTACCTGCTTACCTTGCAAAGTGAAAGAAAGAGGTCAAACCAGTTTACAGCTCTCAAACTGGAAACAACTACCAATAATTCATCCTGACAGTCTGGGTTTCTTTAAGAGTTTGTTTACGTTGTAATTTGGTGTGTTATGTTCTAAATGGACTTCATGCAGACAGCTGATAGACATTTTAGTTTAAAATGCATAGATAGAAAATGTTCCACATGGATTTTAGGAGTAAAATAGTGTGTGGGTTTATATTTAGCAGGGGAAAAAATGTACACAAAACTTAGCTAAATCTAACAAAACCTCCATTAGGGGGCATCAGGAAATGTCCTCAAATGTAAATTAGAATTATTTAAATTTGTTATAATTATAAAAAGTAATTATTACATACATAAAAAGTATTTTTTTCTAATAATGTATTATATATTTTTTTTCTAATTATAATTTTAAATTAAAACTTAATTATAAATGACATTTACATTAATTACAATTCTCTTATAATTCACTCACTTAAATCACTCAGTTCCAAATCTCTATGACTTAAGCTCTGTTGTGGAACACAAAAGGAGAAGTTTAGCAGAATGTTCAAGCTGTTCTTTCTCTACAGAGGATGAGGACTAAGGAATGGACAAAAATGGCCCCATAAAACTCCTAAATGTATGGATAAAAAGAACTGTTTGGACACTGTTTGCTATAAAATTACTACTTTTGTATTCCACAGATTACAACCCATACAGGTTTGTAAACAATTTTTTTTCTTTTTTTGTCATGTGTATTGACGCTCTACAGAGTGTTTGAAGTGTAAGGCTGTAATCTCTGTTTGGAGTGTTTGATTTGCTCTTTGAAGAGAAGGTTCAAAGTTCATCTTGATCCTGTCATACGTACCCAACAGCATGTGTGTTTACTCTGGTGGGGATTGTTACCTAAACCACGCCTCATGGAATCTCTAAAGCAGCATTGAACGGCCATTACATCACTTGACTGTCTCTCTTCCGCAGGAGGTGTTTCCAAACGGCTCATTTCTACGTCGAAGACAGTAACTCGCCCAGAGTTGTACCCAATGAGAGCATCCCGGTCATCCCAATCCCAGGTAGGAGATTTCTAACAGATCTCAGATCAGTCAAACACTTTCATATGACCTAAAGACACACTCCACTTTGATCCAGTGTCAGGTGCGGAAGAAGTCATAGATAACAGGTGCTTTGATATGATCTAATGTCAATACAGTGATATGAAACATTGTATGCATGTGTCTTTCTTGCTTACTTTGCGTTATGGGTAAAAGGTTGGATTACATAAGATTTTTAACAGTGCTAAGATTGAACAAAGCTGTGGCTGTCTTCTCAGTGTGTGTGTGTTTGTGTGGAATAGACTAACTCTGCACTCTCTACAAACTGTTATTCTGTGCTATTAGTGTAGAATCTAAAAATCCATTGCTGCATTGATTCTGACATGAAGTGGCTCTAATCAAGTTTTCAGCTTCTGGGAGACTGGGAGGATAACAGTTGTGTTCACAAGCATGAGGCACAGGGTGTAGCACCACCTTTTGGTTGATTTCATGTTTGTTTGTTTTTTTTGGGGGGGGGGGGTTGTTCTCCTGTTGTCTTCTCATATTGTACGGTGCTTGCACTATTACTGTTTGAAACTCCTAGCCCTAAAGCCCTCGGTATACTTCATTTTCTGTGTTCCACTCCATCTTGTGCATAGCCTTGTCCATACAGTTTTCAAAGTATACAGACGAATTCAACATATGCGCAGTACCATATATCAGGCTCATTTGGTCTCAGCATTCACTTCATGTCCACCTTCTTATATGCCGACTGTCCATGCAGACACTTTTGATCACAAAAATTGTCAAATGGACCATCGCGGAACCTAGACACTCTGGGATTAAGTATTAGACTTCCTCCCACACCAATTGCTGCAGGCACATGGTGAATAAAACATCAAATTCTACTACTTACTTTTCTAAATGATCAAACTTATGAAATGGGCGAAAAAATCCCCTAGACTTCCATCGAAGGACTAGCAACCACCAAGAACACCCTAGCAATGCCTGACAACCACCAACAACACCCTAGAAACCGCCTAGAAACACCCTAGCACCCACCAACAATACCTGAGCAACTACCTGTTAGTAAAGCTCTAGCAGCCACCTAGTAATGTCCTGACAACCACCCACAACGCCCTATTAATCCCCTAGCAACCGTTTCGTAACACCCTAGCAACTACTCATAACATTCAAGCAATTATCAAGCAAAGACCTAGCAAACATCCCCAATTCCTCATAAAGCTTTTTCAGCCCTGCATTACACCGTTTTATTACCCTGACAAACTACCCACAGTACTCTAGCAATGCCCTAGCAACCAATTAGCAATATCCTAGCAAACCATTTAGAATACTTCAGCAACCACATCCTCAAAACTTCATCAGTACTCTGGCAACCAACCACAACACCCTATTAATGCCCTAGCAATCACCAAGTAATGCCCTGACAACCACCAACAACACCTAAGAAACTACCTAGCTAACAACATCCTGGAAGCCATCAAGCGATGTCCTGACAACCACCTGCAACTACCGACAACATCCTAGGAACCTCTAGCAACCATTTAGAACTCTCCAGGCAAGAACCACCAAGCAAAATCCTAGAAACATCTGCAACACCCCAGCAACCACCAACAACACCAGAGGAACTGCCTGGCTGGAAAAGCCCTAGCAACCTCCTATCAATACCCTAATAACCACCCATGACACCCAAGCAACTGTCTGGCTAGCAACGCCCTGGCAACCACCTAACAACGTCCTAACAACCACCCAAATCACCCAAGCAACTACCGGGCTACCAATGCCCTGGCAACCACCTAGAAATATCTTGACAACCACATGAAACTACCCACAACCCCCTAGCTATGCCCTAACCAGTGTTGCTAGAGCAACACTCTAGCTATAATATAGAGCAACACTCTAGCAACCACTCAGAACACTCCTGCAAGCACCACACAAAGACCTGGCAAGTATAATAATAATGTGTATTATAATAACAATAAATTATGCATAATTACATGCAAGTAACTGTAAACCAAACCCTAATCCTAACCCTAACCATATAGTAAGTACATGTAGTTAATTAATATTACTCAGTACTTAAATATATAATTACACTGTAACAAAGACACCTAAAAATAAGGTGTAACCTAATATCCTAATAATCACCTATGACACCCAGGCAACTGTCTGGCTAGCAATGCCCTGGAAACCACCAAGAAATATCCTGACAAGCACATGAAACTCCACACAACCCCCTAGCACTGCCCACTTGAGCAACACTCTAGCAATAATATAGAGCAACACTCTAGCAACCACTCAGAACACTCCTGCAACCACCACACAAAGACCTGGCAACCACCCACAACACTCTAACAACCGTCAACACCACCCAAGCAACTCCATGGCCAGCAATGCCCTGGCAACTACCTATCAATATCCTTATAACCATCCACGACACCCAAGCAACTGTCTGGCTAGAAAAGCCCGGGAAACCACCTAATAATGTCCTAACACCCAAACAACTACCTGGCTAGCAACACCATGGCAACCACCAAACAACATCCTAAAAACCACCCAAATCACCGAAGCAACTACTGTACTACAGACGCCTTGGCAACTACCTAGAAATGTCCTCATAACTACCTGCAACTACTCAAGACACCCTAGGAATGCCCTAGCAAAACACCCTAGCAACCACTCAGAACACTATAGCAAAGACCTAGCAACCAGTGGTGAATAATTAGTTTGGAATGGTGTTCCTGTTTTGTTAATAAGGTGATTTTCTGGAATGTCTGGCCATGTCATGTTTACTGTAAGCTGGATCTGATGAGTATGCGCTACTCTGAAGAGTTTGTTGAATATAGACACAGTAACTGTTTGAGGAAATGTGGCCCTGTTAGGCCTGTTCAGGGTCTGTGCGGTTAACAGAGAAGACAAGTGCTGTTTATCTTGACCGTCCACATGTACACACACACTTTTACACACATACACATTAGCCATTAAGGTTAGAGCCAAGAAAACGGCTTCATCTGACTGGCCTGTATCTCCCATTGGCTCGTTGCCGTTGTGTGTGTGGGTAAATCATTAGCGGAGAGCCTAGCGGAACAGAAGTGGACAGTGTGTGATTTTCAGGGTCTGAAGGTTTCAGGTCCGGGTTAGTCAGTGTAGTGGAACCCAGATCTTAATGCAACAAGAGCCATTGATTTGCTCAGGGTTTTCCATACGCACTTCATTGGAAGCAATTTTCATTGTTACGCTGTGGCACGGCTCACAATAACTGTGGCACGGTGCCCTCAATCCAATTTGGGCATCTGTGTTCCAGCTTGGCGAGGGCTGGCCTTGGTATTTACAAAGATCCATTTAGTGTGGGCAGCAGCCTCTTTCTCCGCTGGCTCTGGTTCATATGGCGCTTCAAGTTCACTGTCCTTTCAAACATGGACGCTTTCCTGCTAAATAGGGCCTTCAGTTTCTGGCTCAGTTTCCCAGTTAGTTTCTGGCATCCGTGGGTGCCAAAATTTGTTTGTTAGCTGTATTCAGTTGTAGGCGTTTTAGGATAAAGACAGAAGGTGCGTGGATCACCTTTTATTAGTGTCAGAAGCTTTAGATAGTGTTGGGCTCGGGTCATGGAAATGTAAGTCGTTATAAAGTTGTTGTTGTTTTTTTTTCATTTAATTATTATACACTAGCGTTCAAAAAATAGGGGTCAGGAAGGTATTTATAGATATTTTTCTAAATTTATTATTATCGTGATGTTTATAATGTTACAATAGATGCATTTCAAATAAATGCTGTTCTTTTGAACTTTGATAAAAGAATCTTGGAGGAAATGCATTACATTTTTTCACAAAAAAATATTATGCCGCACAACTGTTTTAAACTATAATAGTTAATAAGTTTAGATATAGTTAGAGCATGGCTGCTGAAAATTCAGCTTTGCATCACAGGAATAAATTACGTTTTAAAATATATTCACATAGAAAACAGTTAGCTATTTTAAAATTCTAAGAATATTTCACAATATTATTGTTTTTACAGTATTTTTTTTAAATAAATAGTCTTGTTAAGCATAAGAGATGCAATATTATAGTATAGTAGTAATTAGTAATTAGTAACCATACTTTAGTAAATATATAGTTATTAAATTTTAATTATATGTTCATTATAATTCTATATTTTAGTTGGTAGTTTGTTAGAACCAAATTAAATAAGGCTACGATTACAGGTTTTTTTCGGTCTTGATTTTAAAAATCAAGCTTTATAGCATTATTGGTTTGTGTGTGTGTGTGTGTGTGTGTGTGTGTGTGTGTATTTGGGTACTTTTGTTTATTTTTCTCTTTACAGATTGATTTGTGTGTATTTAGCCAGATTTGAGTGACAGTCTGTCGGCTTATTGTGTGTCTGTCAGTTGGAGAGTGTGAATCTGGCCAGTCTTTATGTTCACCATGACTGAAGTTGAACCTTGATCCTTCATTCATCCTCTTAGGCTCCTCATAGTTGACACATTGAACTGTTGATTATCTAATCAGCCAGTCAACCAATCAAAGCACAGTAGCTACCGTTAAGAAGGATCACCGTACCAGCTCTGGAAACACTTGTGTGCTACTTTTGCTGGCTTAAGGTGCAGTTTTGAATGTTTAATCAAAAATAAAGTAATTATAAAACAGTAATATTAATTATAGTAATAGCTGTATTTAAAAAAAAAAATATCCAAAATTAAATGTCACTGTTAAGGATTGCAGGTTTCAATATTGGAAAGTCAAAATTTTGTATATTTTTAACAGGTTTACTCAGTGAGGGTGATGAGCTTCTACAGCGTCTTCTTTCCTGTTTTATAGTTTTCTCAAGATAAGACAACAAAAGGGCGGATACATCTCTTTTTTCTCTCTGTTTCAGATGATATGGAGGCCATCACTGTTAAACAGTTTATCAAGCATGTATCAGAACTCTACTCCAACAACCAACACGGCTTCTCAGAGGAGTTTGAGGTAAGATCTTCACACACACACACACTTCACAGGCGTGTATCCCATCTCAATAAGTCTTCCCTCTCAGCAAACTCCCTCAGACTTTTGTAAACACAGGTCCTGTCTCATGTGGTTCCCCCGGCCTCGCTGCAGTGGCTCTGTTGACAGGTTCTGGTGTCTGTCTGTGAACAGCTGTGCCGGGATCCCTCCGCGGATGTTTGTTATTTCTGGCAGGTGGCCGTACAGGACAAGCCAGTTGAACTCAGCCTGTGTGAGAATGAATTAGGCCATCTGAACGTTGCCTTTTTTTCACACTGAGTTTTTTGGACTCTCTCTCTGATGTGTGTGTGTGTGTGTGTGTGTGTGTGTGTGTGTGGCACAGAAGCCAGAAAACCACAACAACATTCTGTCAAACTAATGTGACGACAGTTTGTAGGAGGATGACATGTAATTAACTATCCACTGGGTCTTGGGGTCTTGGGCCACAGCGTCTGCTTGTGCTGTCAGTGGCACAGCTGAATGTCAACGAACGATCTGAGATTTTTAGCCCCTGATGATCACCTGCAGGTCACAGCTGCATGTACACACAAACACACACACACACACTTAGCATTTAGCATTTTGTGTGTGCAATTATTGGATTTGTGTGTAAAGTTTGGAAAAAAAGAGGCAAAGTTTTGAAAATGCGTGTAAGCAGTTGAAAAAAAATTGTAATCAGAATATCCACATTTAATTAAAGCTTTTAATGACAGCATTGATTTTTTTGAAATACATTTGTCAGTATAGAACACTGTAGCCCATGTCTGTTGTGCTTGTCATGATGCAAAGGAAAATCTTTCAATTTAGTTTCAAAGTAGGTCTCCTATTTTCCCTCCTTCAGAGGAGAGAATGGGAGGAGGAGAGAAGGGGAGGCGTGTGGGTCACTGAGGTTCTTCTGAGGGCCTCCCTTGGCCTCTTTGTTCCACAGTGGCTTGATTGCATGCCTCTGAATGTGTGTGTGTCTTGATGGACATTGGGAAGTGGTTCCAAGGGGGGTTTCTGGTGCTGTTTCCCTTCAATGGATTCCTCTGTGGTTCCTATCCCTTCACTCTCGCCTCCACTACTTGAGCAGAGAAAAAGAGGGAAGACAGCCGAGCCGAAACCCCTTTTGGACGGAGCCCTCCAGGCCCCTGACAAGTGGCTTTGTGCAGCCTAGGCTGAAAAAAAAATCACTGGCTGGGGAGGCAGCGATCATGGGAGCCAGGGAGAAGAGGAAGGGTATTGGCTAGGCCTGGACAGGCACAGGGATTATGAGTTTTTTAGGGGGGAATAAAGAAAAGCGACTGAAAGGGAAAAAAAGAAGAGGACACTTGGAGAAGCTTGCCATTGAGCTGAAAGCAAGAGAAGAGTGAATGGAGAACGCCAGAAAGGAAGACAGATCAGAGTCTGAGAAGAATAGTGGACAACAGGTTTATTTACTTTTAAGAAATAGTTAAAAGTGAAGAAATAGTTCACCCAAAAATGAAAATCTGCTGAATATTTACTCACCCTTTTGCCTTCTGAGATGTAGATTAGTTTGTTTTTTCCATCATAACAGATTTGGAGAAATGTAGCATTGCATCACTTGCTCACCAATGGATCCTCTGCAGTGAATGGGTGCCGTCAGAATAAGAGTCCAAACAGCTGATAAAAACATCACAATAATCTACAAGTAATCCACACCACTCCAGTCAATGAGCAGGACTCAAGTGTCTTGAGTCCTCTATCCATAACATTGCTTTGTCCATTGAAAAAAAAAAATTGTCTCATCTGAATCAGGAGAGAAATATGCACAGATCAAGCAAAATTAAGTATAATGACTGTACAACTGATTTGAATTATACCTTATATATAACTTATACTAATTTGATTAAACCTAAGCTTTTAATTTAAGGCTTAAACTTAAGTTTTTACATTGAAATAGGTGGACATTTTTTACAGTGTAATTACTAAAAATAAGCCAAGCACAATCAACCATCATATGGAGAATTAAGTTAATATGTAAGAATGAATTGTATAAGATTTCCTAGAGCATGTCTATATCACTGTACCACAAAAAAATGTATGTACAAGATAACATTATGTACATTTTGTGACACTGAATTGTAGAGTTTAACAGGAACATGCTTCTCTCCCCATTTGGTCAGTACATTAAACAAAAACTTGATTTATTTCTACTTTTTTCCCTTTTCTCAATCAACTGCAAAGCTGCAGTCACAGTTCCAAATGCAACTTTTTTTGTTGTTGTTGTTGTTCAATGCACTTTTTAACTCAAGGAAATAAAATGGGTTAGATGGGTTGTTCATGAAAACTTTTCAATGTAATACAACCAGCATCACACACAATATCACAGGTCACACATGAGTAGAATTGACAGTCATGGACTGTCCTCTCATAAATGTTGACTTACCCTGCGATGTTCTGTGAAGTATCAGCTCTTTGGTCTTCTCAGAATGCTGGTGAGGTTTGTTCAGGTGCAGGTAACCAGAAACCACACAGGTGCATGTGCGCGGATGAGAGACTTATTGAAAACAGCCCCTGGCAGATTTTCAAACGTCTTGTGGTTTTAAACAAGCTTGTCCACACAGTCTCCAAACACACAACCAGCCAATTCGTATGTTCCGGTACATCACTTAAACATCTCAATGTCTTTGTTGCATGCTGTTAACAGAATGTGTCAAGTGCTTGTGTGTTTATTGAGAGATCTGTTAACAGCCTCAGGATGTTAGCCTTGCTGAACCTGCTGTACATGCCTGCATGCAAATTAAAGACAGTGTTTGTGGTAATGCACAGCAGTTGTGTATAATACTGTATGTCACATGTAAAATATATGAATATCATTGTATTAGCTTATAAAACTATTCACAATGTCTCATCAGTGTGTGTGTGTGTGTTGTAGGAAGTGCAGCGCTGCACAGCAGATATGAAGATCACCTCAGAACACTCCAATCACCCTGACAACAAGCACAAAAACAGATACATCAACATCATAGCCTGTGAGTCTCACTTTTTAAAATGCACAGTGGTCCAAAAGTCTAAAACCACCTGTGAAAATGCTTCTGTTTTTATAATGTAGCATTTTTTTTAAATTACAAATTATATTTTCAGCATGTGGATTTCAATTCAAATTAATTAAACATTTACATACACC
This sequence comes from Tor tambroides, assembly GCA_021397915.2. NCBI lineage: Eukaryota > Metazoa > Chordata > Actinopteri > Cypriniformes > Cyprinidae > Tor > Tor tambroides. The sequence goes on from JAFVLL020015470.1 coordinate 12,912, forward strand.
ACAGTTCAAAAGTTTTGAGTTAGTACTTTTTTGTTGGAAATAAATGTATTCTTTTATTCATTAAGGATACATTAAATTGATTAAAAGTGAGAGTTAAGACATTTATAATTTTACAAAAGATTTCTATTTCAAATATATATACTATATATATATATTAAGAAGCACAAATGTTTTTAACATTGATTATAATAGAAAAAAAAGTTTCTTTAGTAACAAATCATCATATTAGAATGATTTCTGAAGGCTCATGTGACACTGAAGAATAAAATTCAAAAAAAATTCAAATTTCAAAATTCAAATTTTGAAAAAATTCAAACTTTCAAGGTTTTAAAATATAAAACAATTATTTTAAACTGTAATAATAAAAGATTTCACAATATAACTGTTTTTTTATTATTATTATTATTTATTTTGGTGCAAAACCTGATGATCTTGTTATCTAACATGATTTTAAAAATGTTATAAAGAGCATCTTGTGCTTCAGTGAAGGCAATAGTTTGTCAAATATTTTGAAATATCATTTACATTTCGAATTCCAGATTTTCAGTGTGGTCTCAGAGTTTTGTACCCAACTGTTGCTCAGACATCAGACATGAATCTCACTGGCTATCTCTTATTCTTCCTCCAGATGACCACAGTCGAGTGAAGCTCAGGCCTCTGGCAGGAAAAGACTCTAAACACAGTGACTACATCAATGCCAACTATGTGGATGTGAGTGATGACTGCAGAACACACTTCTGTATACATAATGACTTGACTCTATGTGATGTATACTTCTGTATCTCTGTCCTCTACAGGGTTACAATAAACCCAAGGCCTACATCGCAGCTCAGGGTCCTCTCAAGTCCACATTCGAGGACTTCTGGCGGATGGTGTGGGAACAAAACACCGGCATTATAGTCATGATCACTAACCTGGTGGAGAAAGGCAGAGTGAGTTATAACATCCCAACCATTACAGTTTCAGAATCATAAAATAATCATTTGTTTTATATGGCCTCTTTATACTTTGTCCTCTTTTTGTGTGCGTCTCACAGAGAAAATGCGACCAGTACTGGCCGACAGAGAACAGCGAGGAATATGGTAATATTGTGGTGACTCTGAAGAGAACCAAAGTAATGGCGTGCTACACACTCCGCATCTTCACCATCAGAAACACCAAAGTAAAGAAGGTAAACACCATTTTTATGTCTCCTCTTACACTTCTGCGTCTCTACTGCTGCTGAATTAAACCAAAAGTACATCATTAACAAATGGCAAAATGAACTGGATTGATGTACCAACAACACACTGTATGAAATTAACCCTACAGTGAAAAAGGTAATAACATAAAGTTCTGTTCAGTATGTTTTTTTTAAATGCCAGCTAATGACCAACCACATTAAACCAACAAACACACAATGAAAATGGGTTGTTCAACAAAACAGGTGCCATTATATAACATTCATGTGTTAGAAATGACTTTAGCAATGAATAGCGGGTGCCAGCCTTTATTATTGATTAATATACAATATTTAACAAATCCAGTAACTTTTTTTTTTTTTACATTTTCTTTCATTATTTTTCAACCATTTTTTGAAGTTCACCTTTATTTTTTCTATATAATTTTAGATGTTGTATATGTAGATTTTGGTTGACATATATGTATTGTTAAAACTCTTTATTTATGTTTTGTTTTATTTGTCAGAAGAGTAGATGTCAGTAAAACTTAGACTATATATTTTTTAATTATTCTGGTTTTATAATTGAGACTGTTTTATAAAAACTTATTTTATCACCTTATAAAACTTGAAAAGGCACCCATTTCATAAAATGATCCACACAGTCATTGTGCATGGTTTGACCAGCTTACCTTTACCTGGGAGAAGGATTGTGGCAGGGTTGAGCATTAAAAGCCAGAGGAAAAAATCTTAAGAAGCTTATGCAAGGTCCTGGCCTTCACAGCGTCAGTGAGAGTGATCTGCTCTCTCCGTAAATCTCTTTCATAATACATAGAGCCTTACCAAGGCCACTGGCAGCAAAGAAATAAGGGTCTTTTTATAGCAGCCACTTAGATATGAGTTTAGGTGCCACTTTTTTACAGCAAGGAAAAATTCATGTATGGTAATGTATGGTAAAATAAAATTTAAAAAATAGAAAGCTGACATGCTTCTGTACAGTACTATCACAAACCTGTGTTGTAAATTTGAATGCCAAGTGAGGGTTATGTGAAGATAAAGGGATTGCTCATGTGTTTTTGTGTTTCTTCACCATGAGATACAATTGCATTTGAGTGTGTACTTTTTTTTCAGAAAAAAACATCCTTGTTTTGCTCTACTTGTCAGGAACAGGGTTTCTGAAAATATCCTCAAATATAGCAATACAAAAGTCTTAAAATTGACTTGTGGAATATTATCACTACTAAAAAAATACATCCATTAAATATTGCAAATATATTAAGGCTCAGTAAATATGCAATCATTGTCAATTTAGAATGAAGCCAGGGTTAAGAAAGCCAGTCCCTGTAGTTTGTTTTGTTTTGTTTTGCTTTGCTTTATTTTGCTTTTGCTCTGCTACGCTTGGTTTTGTTTTGCTTTATTTTAATTTACTTTGTTTTGCTGTTTGTTTGTTTGTTTGTTTGTTTGTTTGTTTGTTTGTTTGTTTTTGTTTGTTTTTTTGCTGTTTTGTTTTGCTTTGCTTTTCTTTTTTTGTTTTGCTTTGTTTTGCTCTTTTGTTTTGCTGTTTTGTTTTGCTTTTCTTTGTTTTGCTGTTTTGTTTTGTTTTTGTTTGTTTGTTTGTTTGTTTTGTGCCTTGTTCTTGCTTAATTTATAAACAGTAGGAGTATATCTTTGCTGTTTTGCTTTGCTGTTTTATTTTGCTTTGTTTTGCTACACTTTGTTTTGTTTTGATTTATTTTAATTTACTTTGCTTTGTTTTGCTTTGCTTTTTTGTTTTGCTGTTTTGCTGTCTAGTTTTGCTTTTCTTTGTTTTGCTGTTTTGTTTTTCTTTGCTTTATTTTGCTGTTTTGTTTGCTGTTTTGCTATTTTGTTTTGCTTTATGCTGTTTTTGTTTGTTTGTTTTGTGCCTTGTTCTTGCTTAATTTATAAACAGTAGGAGTATATATTTGCTGTTTTGTTTTGCTTTGCTTTGCTTTGTTTTGTGTCTTGTTCTGGCTTAATTTATAAAACAGTAGGAGTATATGTTTAGTACAGTAGGAGTCCCTGCAGTTTTTTTGTTTTGTTTGTTTGTTTGTTTGTTTGTTTTTTTGTTTTGTTTTTTGCTTTGCTTTGCTGTTTTGTTTTATTTTGCTGTTTTGCTTTGCTATGCTTTTGTTTTGCTGGGTTTTTTGGGGTTTTTTTTGTTGTTTTTTTGCTTTGCTTTTTTGTTTTGCTTTGTTTTGCTGTTTTGCTATTTTGGTTTGCTTTTCTTTGTTTTGCTTTGCTGTTTTGTTTTTGTTTGTTTGTTTTGTGCCTTGTTCTTGCTTAATTTATAAACTGTAGGAGTATATCTGTGCTGTTTTGTTTTGTTTTGCTTTGCTTTGTTTTGTGTCTTTCTGGCTTAATTTATAAAACAGTAAGAGTATATGTTTGCTGTTTTGTTTTGTTTTGTTTTGTTTTGTTTTGTTTTGCTTTAATTTGTTTTGTTTTGTGTCTTGTTCTGGCTTAATTTATAAAACAGTAGGAGTCTATGTTGTTCTTTGTCCTTTTATGTTGAAGGGTCATATGTAGTTGTAAAACTTTCAAAACTTTTTTTATTTGTGTGTGTTTGCAGGGTCAGAAGGGTAACATTAAGGGACGTCAGAGTGAAAGAACAATTCTGCAGTATCACTACACTCAGTGGCCGGATATGGGTGTCCCTGAATACACGTTACCTGTACTCACCTTTGTCAGGAAGTCCTCTGCCGCACAGACTCCAGAGATGGGCCCCATGCTTGTACACTGCAGGTAAAAAAAAAAAAAAAAAACATACATACACACACTTCCGCTGGCTGATTTGATGGCTGAAGAAAGCAATAAACAAACTGTTTTATATGTTATTAATGTGTCTTCTTCAGTGCTGGCGTGGGCAGGACAGGAACTTATATTGTGATTGACAGCATGCTACAGCAGCTGAAAGATAAAGGCTCAGTCAATGTGCTGGGTTTCCTCAAACATATACGAACTCAGAGAAACTACCTGGTCCAAACGGAGGTGAGCCACCAGTCTAAATATGTCCTGTTTGGTGGTGTTATGTAGCATGTCTCTTTACATCTCTGTTTGTCTGTCTCTGTGTGTTTAGGAGCAGTATATCTTCATCCACGATGCCTTGATGGAAGCCATTCTTGGGAAGGAAACAGAGGTGCCCTCCAGTCAGCTGCACAGTTATGTCAACAACATCCTGACACCAGGCCCAGGGGCCAAAACACGACTGGAGAAGCAGTTCAAGGTGGGGACTATCTCTTTCCTTATGCAAAGTCATTTCGAGAAGCAATTTGTCTGCCAGCACTGATTGCAGAACTGCAATGCAATGCGGAGAAGAATTTTGAACCATTGAAATTGGTTCACTTTTATCGCTTGTTGCTTTATCATTTCATACCCGGTTAGGACACTGTGACTTACAACCCAAGCTTGACAAGTTCTGTGCGGGTAAAATGTGTGATATGTGGCTTGCTTGAGTTTCATGAGTTTATTAAATATTTTATTGAGCCCTGAAATTCTCACTTTTTATGGTTCTTTTTAGTTCAGCTTCAATACCTGAATATAAATCAACATTTAATTTTATTTGATAGGCTATAACTGCAGGACATATTTCCTTCCTGGATTTGTAGTACTTAATGTGATGCATCTTTTTTTTGTTTTTGTTTTTTTAATAAATGTCAGTTAGTTGTTCTTTGTTTTTTGTTTTGTTTTTTTTTGTTTTGTTTTTGCTTTGCTTTGCTTTGCTTTGCCTTTCTTTGCTTTGCTTTGCTTTGCTTTGCTTTGCCTTTCTTTGCTTTGCTTTGCTTTTGTTTTGTTGAGCCCTGAAATTCAAACTGTTCTTAACCTGCAGTTTGGTAGATTGCAACCTTGTCAATAGACAAGTTGTCTTATGTGATGCTACTTTGAAATAAAGAAAAAATAATTAGTTCTACTTTATGTTCAGTTGGTGACTCAGTGCAATGCAAGATTTGTGGAGTGCTTCAGTGCTCAAAAAGAATGCAACAAGGAGAAGAACCGCAACTCTTCTGTTGTCCCATGTGAGTAACA
>JAFVLL020015471.1:0-23977 GCA_021397915.2 Tor tambroides
TACATCTGCTTCGTAGACATCCTTAATCTCTAATAACTCCATTCTGCTGTCTGTTGTTCTGTTGTCTGTATTTCTTTGTCTGAATATGGCCCTTAACACATGCTGTGTGGTATCGGCGTTTGGTATCGGGGCATTTTAACGAGTACGAGTACAGGAGCTCAGTATCGGGCCCGATACCCGATACCAGTATCGGTATCGGTGCATCCCTAGTAATAATTTCTCACCCTCATGTTGTTCCAAAACTGTGACTGACTTTCTTCTACAATTGAAGCTGTTTTGAAGAATGTTTCAACTGTTTGTGTCCATATAATGAAAGTCAACAGTGTCCAAACAGACGACATTGGTTCAAAACTAGGAGCATGCGATATTTTTATCTACAATAATATTGTAATTGATGTTTTAAGGATGTGTGAGCTGACATTATCGAGTATGTCACTCACTTTGCAAAAAACAACCAAAAGCACATCTTGAGAGTTCAAAAGAATTGACTGCTTGATGAAGCCAAGTAGAATATAGTTAGAATTCCGCATAATTCAAGTTATGAAAGCAAAACAATATTACTGTGTTCTTTTTTTAATATTTCTAAGTTAATTAATATCACACAAGCAAGAGTGCCATTTTTTTCTGAATATTAGAGTGTGATAATCTATTAACAGTTATAAGAAAAATATGTTAATATTGAGTGAGTTACATTTGTGACAACATTGTATGTTTTTTTTTTTTTTGTTTCGACAGCGATATTCGCAAAAAAATAATAATAATTAGGCCTAGTTCCAAACAAAGCCGGAACAGAACATTTGTGTGTCTCAGAGCAACATTGCAGTGTTTCAATCCTGATTGAATCTGTTTACGAATGAATCATTTGAATCAGTGATTCAATAATCCATTTATAAAGACAGCCACTTGCTTCGTTACTAAATGAATAAGCCATTTTGAAAGAATCATGAATCACTCATTCAATGAATAACTCATTAAGACAGGAACTTGCCGCCACCTACTAGTGGTTACAGTGTCATGTCCAGGACCAGCCAAGGTACCAGCATAAAAACACATTAAGCAAAATATTGTTTAATTATTGTTATTGAAAAAAATCACAAAAATATTATCACTATATCATTTTTTGTCAATAACATGCACCCCTGCTCAAAACATGTTTGATTTCCTCCAACTGGATGTAATCATAGTCTGAAACTAAAACATCGGAGTCTTCGCCACTGTAATTTTTTGTGAAATCTGTCACCTCAGATCTGCAGAGTGGCTCTGATTTTCGACTAGCCTTGACTCGTTTAGACTGTAATTCTGGGCAAATGTCATGTAGTGTATTCCAGCCTTAAGAGAGCCATAAAATAAAAAAATGAAAAGGCATACAAATTTAAGGTACTTTATTTAAGAGGACACAAACAGAGAACTGTTCTAATTGGCTGTTCTGTGTGATTGATTGTATTGCAGCACTGCCCATTTTTGCATTCATTTTGGACAAGTAGCTTGTTGCTGGAATCTTGTATTGTTGTACCTGGTTAGGGAATAAATTTAACATGCAATTTCTCAGAAAGGGTCTAAAATCCAAAGTATACTTTGGTATGCTAGAGTATGCGTACAGTAAATGTTACAAATTTCATCATCAGTGTACTGTGTTCATATAGCCAGCTTTTTCTAACCGTGCATATTTTGTATACTCACATGTGCCTTGAATTCTTCGCACTAATTAGTTTGACCACAAGGTGGCAACACTGGCCCAGGCCACTATTTCATAGTCAAAAAAATAAATAAATAAAATTTGAGGAGAAGGGACAACAAAAACTACTGGAGACGCAATAACAATAGACATCCACATTGATGATTGCTTGTGTAAGGGGGTTTAGAGATAAACTTTGATCAATTTATCGCTCATAACTTTTGGAGAGAAACAGCACAGACGCTGGACAGATGAGACTTTCTGGTGCGCATATATTATACATTCAGCTGTACGCATACTAGTGTTTGTGTCACAACTGAAGTATATCTAGGTATTTAGCTGACAGTCTAAACGTTAACATTAACATGCTAATGCACAGCATGTTGTTAGGTTAGCACGCTGAAAATGAGGAGTTGTCTCTACATTCATTTTTGCATCCCTGTTCAAAAAAAGTAGCTAACTAAATCTAGATAAGGTAACTAACAACTTAGGTAATTGGATAGTTGGTTGTTGGGAAGCTAGTCAGTACTTTACAGTTTGCACTTTAGGGAAAGTGTTTTTCTGCGTTTATGAAATATGGATTACCTAAATTTGTTGAACATGCATCTTGGGATTTGAGTTTTCCCACCAAATGGATGTCATCTGGCCATGAGCAGTGTTTTCATCCTGATCTGCCCTTGACAGAGCTCCAGTGATGGCCGTTGAGAGTCATAAGAGGAAGTGCTCTACATTTCTCCTTAGGCTCTTTTCAATGTTTCCCTCGACATCCGTACGCCGCCCCACTCAGGAAGGGAATTGTATTGGGAATGTCTCCCGAGTGCCCCCAAGGGTGCGAGCTGAGATTATAAATCATTATTATGCAATGTTATGGATTTGTCCTCCGGATAGTGTAGGCGATTCAGGAAGTAGAGGAGTTGCAATATCCAGGTAGTGGGCTCAAAAGAGCTCAGTCCTCCAGTGTTTAATGGTGCTGTCAGCACTGACGTTTCCCCTCCTGCTGCTCTTAAAGAGTGCAGGAACATAAGTGTGTCATGGAAAAGCAGTGTGTTTCATCACTTCCTGTTCACTGTAGCCGACAGCTGAGGTGCTGATACCTAATTTCCATATTACACAGGAAAACCACACTGGCCTATTGCCATGTTAGAGTTCTGATTGGCTTGTGTGACATTTTTCAACCAATTAGAGTCCCCACACTAAATAGTCTACTGAAACATCTTGAAACTTAATCTCAAAAGCAGGCTATACTTCAGTTTTGACGCAAACGTTAGCATATGAAACAGCCAAATGCATAGCCTTTCAATGTAAATTCCAGCTACATCTACACTAATCTGAATACATTTAAAACTGCATCTTTTTCCCTGCATTTTGCCTTTTTTGTCCTACGAAAACTGAGTTTTGAAGATGCTCTCACTAGTGGATAAATGTGAAAATGCAGTTTTCACATTGTAGCGTGGACCATGAAAACTGAAGTATTCAAAAAGACATAACATTTGTTGAAACGCTTGTTATTTTCGAAGCTTCCTGTAGTTGTTTGATGTTATACTGTCTCTTCAGTTTCTTTTTTGAAGTTTTTGGCCAGTGTTGCCACCTTGTGGACAAACTAATTCTTGCAAATAAAAAAAATAAATAAAAATTCAAGGTTCACGGGTACACGAGCTGAGCATACAGAGTGCATGTGTACTATGCTGTTGGTAAAATGTACGTCTCGCGCAATGTTCGCTTAAGTATACTTTATTTTTTATGTGTACGCTAGGGTAAGTGTACAGTGCGCACATCCTGATTAGTCTAACCACCAGTACAATGTACGCACAGCTCGCAAATGCTCTTAGAATTTTTTTTTGCACTAATTAGTTTGTCCTCAAGGTGGCAACACTGTCCTGGGCCATAGTTTCACAGTCGGAACAGAAACTGAGGCTACGTCTACATTAATTCGGATACATTTGAAAATGGCATATCCGTTTCAAAACTCTCTCCGTCCGCACATTTTTAAGCATCTTCCAAAAGTTTCTTATCCACACTGAAACGTCGGAAAACATTAAATTCGTTAAATTGTGTAAAACCTCATAAAAAGCTCACTGAGATGATATGGAACAGACATAAGTTTTCACGTAATCCTTTTATTTACGAAAATATCCCACCATTCACTGGTGTCCAAAAGGAGAGAAAAAGATGCTTTTTAAATGAAAACGTATTAGACGAGGCCTGAGGAAACGGAAATAAAACAAGTACAAAGATATTTTTTAATTTGTGGAGAGAAAAGGTGCAGATACTGGACAAGGATAAATCTTTTGCATGTGTCAAGACCCTATGTTTACAGATACTATAAAATGGAGTGTACTTTTGAAGTGTACTTTGCAGGCGCTATCAAATCAAGTATAATGTGTGCTTGACTGTGTACTTAAGCTAACACGCATAAAAAAATAACCCAAGTATACTTTGGGCTCTTCCTAGTGTACATGTAAAAAAACTAACAAATACTTTTATAAGCTTAAAATTATGGCTTTATAAGTTCAGATCCAGAAGGGAGGCTGTTAATGTTCTTGGAGGCACGCTGACGTTATGTTTTAGGGTGTGAGCTTGTAAAGGTCTCTTGTAATGAAATGAATAGGACGCTTGGCATTTGAAACAGTTGTCAGGCACAAATGCCAAACTGATTTAGTCTACATCGTTAAGATTTTTTTTTAAACCTCCATGGTATGTAGTGGATGTACAGGGTTAACCATTACTAATTCACTGTTGACATTGCATAACATGCAGATTTAGTGTTGTGACATATTTGAAAATGGTTTCAATGAGAAACAGCAGTCTGGTTGGTTTCAGTATACTGTATTTGCTGGAGATGTTTTTGTTTTGTTTTTTTTTCTTGCATGAGAGTCCTTAATGCTACTTCGCATTAGATTTTCTTGTATATTATCAGTGCCGGGGTTTGCCAGCCTCCGCAGAAAGACATGCTTTGATTTAAGGCATTTTGATGCTTTGCATGGTGGCGGGGGTTTTGTAGGCATGGATCCGTTTCTTTCAAACTAGGCTTCACAATCCTGTCACAACAACATGTAAATATTCCCAGGCTGTTTGTGAAAAGGCTGTCTGCTCTTTCAGTTTGCATATACCTCTTATTTTTTTCCCTACTTTTGGATAACGCTTTGTGTTGTCCGGCACATCCACTTCCCTTTCTCACAAATTGTTTAGCCTTTTTTGCCCTTTGAGGTTTCCTGAATTGTGTAATTGACTTTTCAGTGTAACCGCTGTCAAGCCCTTGATGTGGTCCAGACAGTTCCCACCATCTGATTGGCAGACATGTCTTTGCTCCTCTGGTTTTTTTTAAGCATTTTAAAACTGGGGTTTGCATTTAAAAAATAAAAAAATAAATAAATAATAATAATAATAATAATAATAATTAAATGATTGTAGTAATAAAAATTTGTGTATTTTTTTGCAGGTATACATATTGCATAGCTTTACAACTATTTATTTAAATTATAAAGATGCTTTGGAAAAATATTTTTATTTAATTTTCTTAAAATATCCAGAAACTCATTTTTATGTATTTATTTAATTATTTAAGCACATAAAATGTAAACTTGCTTCAGAACTGTATTTGAAACCGATCTATTTATTTTATTTTATTTTATTAATGTTGTAAAGCGGCTTCATTTAAAATCTAAAGATGCTTGGGAACAATATTATTTTTTTATATTTTTATTTTGTTTATTTAAATGTTCTGAAGATCCTTTGTTTGTTTGGTTATTTATTTTTGTTCATGTATTTATTTATGTCAAATGTTGTTAAGCTTTGGGAAATTTTTTTTATTTATTTATTTTTATGTTCTAAAGATGATTGTTTTGTTAATTTTGTTTGTTTGTTTAAGATGTAAAGATGTTTTGGATATATTGCTTTGGCAATATTAATATATTTTTTTATATTTAAATGTTCTAAAGCTGCTTTGGAATTCGTTCGCTCATTCATTTATTCATTCATTTAAAATGTTGCAAAGCTGCTTTGGGAAAAAATATTGTTTGTTCTATTGTATGTTTATTATTTATATAAAAAGATGCTTTTGAACAATATTTATTATTTTTATTTTATTTGAATATTCTAAAGCTGTTTTGGTATTTTATTTGTTTGTTTCTTGCTATCAAAATTCATTTCATTTTTTCCTCTGCTCACTCAAATTTAAATGAACCCCTCTGGTGCAAGAGAACTTGACTAATAGGTAAAAATGTGTCACAAATATGTAGAACACGGCCCCTTTAAGATTGATTGTAGGTCTCAGACTTGTTGAAATGGCCAGATTATTTCCAAGGGAGGCCTCTGTGTCCATGTGTCATGCTGGAAATTAGGAAGGCCTTTTTTGCGCTCATTACGGGAATCAAGTTAAAGAGAAATGTTTGGGCTTGACCGGGCCTCAGGCTGTAACTCACCATACTCAAACCTCCTTCCTTTCCATCCTCTCCCCCTCTAATGACCGGTTTCAGTGACATCCACACCACCCGTTCGCCCGTATGCGTGCTGCTATAATGACCAGCCCACAGATGGCAGGGTCCGCCGGAATCAAACACCCCACCGCAAGTGATCCTTTGTTCTGTTAACAGTCCCCATTTAACAGAGTGACACATGGAGGAAGACAAGCAGCACGGCCTGTAATTAGACCTTAATGTGTTCAAAGACACACCAAGCTCAGTTCTGAAAAGCCAGTCTGCATTTAGATGCTGAGAGAATTTGGCCCTTATAAAAGTAGATTGCATAATAGAAACAAAAACAGAACTGAATTCTTCTCTTTGGTCATTATCCCATTGCCATTAGCAGCATTCAGAGGTTTAATGGTTATGGAATAACTATTTAACATGCAGGCTGTCAAGAGCTCCCAGCACGAAGTGCTTAGATCAGCGGCAGTGATTCAGCAAGATCATATTGTCAGTCGACTTCCTGTTTCTAATGGTGTGTTCGCTCCCTTTTCAGCTGTGGTGATTTGATTTCTGTGGCCAAGAAGGCAGGAATTTAATCATTGTTCTGTTCTGATATTTTATGTATTCATTTATGGATTATATATAGACACAAAGGAATGCATTCGTTCAGGAGGATTTTGGCTATGATGTGTTGAGCCCTGGCCTAGCAGTTTGTGTACTTGCTTCGACATACTGAGCTGTGGTGCTCATACGGGCGATCAAGGTTTGAATCATTTATACCCCCCACCACCCCGACTCAGACAAAGTATCGTGGAGAAGAGGAATAAAGTGTAGCAAAGGCTTAATTCAAATATGCATACTTTTATGAAGTATGATAAGTAAAGACAGATAATAGCGATATGTAAGCTTCTCTACTTTATCGGTTATTAATTCATGCATCATTGCATCATCTATCAGGTTTTCATCAGATATTCATAAGTGAGCAACATGGAACATTTAGACTTAACAGTTGCATAAATATAATACCAATCAAATATTAATATAATGTATTTATCTAAATAGCAAAAATAATAATAATCTATTGTTCTAAATTACATACTTTTGATCAGTGGTAATGATTTATTTAGCAGAAAAAAATACAGTTATTAATAATAATAATAATAATAATAATAATACATTGTAATACAAAATAGATTGCATTATAACAATCTATTGCTACAATATATTATTATTAACATTGTTGTTGTTGTTATTATTAATATAATAATAATAATAATAATGTAATCTAAATTATTAACTTTTAATCTATAATAATAATAAATAATAATAATAATTGATGATAAAAACATTGCATTGTTACAATGTATTATTAATATTGTTGTTATCATTATTATTAATAATGATAACATTAATATTGCTGCTGTTATTACTATCAATAATATAATAATAATAATGTATTGTTCTAAATTCTGTACTTTTAAACAATAATAATAATTTATAATAATACATTAAATAGTTAAAAATACTATTTAATGTAATATGACATTTCATTTTAATGGGATTAATGTAATTATTATTATTATTATTAATAATAATAATAATACATTGCAATACAATATAGATTGTTTTTGACATAAAAACTGCATTATAACAATATGTTGTATTACAATGTATTATAATTAATATTATTATTATCAATAATATACAATAATAATGTATTTTTCTAAATTATGTACTTTTAATCAATAATAATAATAAATAATTGTAATACAAAATATATTATCAATAACAACCATATTAATATTATAAATCTTAATTATTATATAATTAATAGTAATAATCATAATAATAAAAATAATAATTATATGCATAATGTTGATGACAAATGTGGTAGTAATAAGTATTTCAATAAAATATGTAATGTATGTAGTGTAATGAATTATTAAAAAGCAGACTATATTACTATTATTATTATTAGTAGTAGTAGTAGTATTAAAATATTTTAAATGCATTTCTGTTGATATTATATATATTTTTTTTTATAATTTAATGTTTTATTTGTGTCCAAAAACAGACATCAGAATAGAATAAAAATAGTTTTGTATATCATTTATTAGCCATTTGAAAAGCAATAATTGTTAGGTTGCAAGAAAACAATATAAGTTGATCTCTAACAAAAAATATAAACTGAGTCTGCAGAGGTAAAGTATGTACTTGTACATAAGAAAAGAGCCAGTATGCTATTGTTGGGACGTACGACCACATCATCGCATCTTGCAAACCAGTCCTGCAGTCCAAAGTGTTGTGGGCAATATTTTCTGAAAAAGAATAAATGGATGCATATGTTGTATAGCCATAAAGAGGTACGTTCACCTCTGACCAGCCTTTGACCTCCTGCAACTTTCGTTGTTGTCCATCATGTCCTGTCCCTTCTCCATTATCCATATGAATAACCTGGAAAAGACTTTAATCTCCAGGTGCAGGTGTTCAGACTCAAGCGGCGTTTCAGTAAGGATTAGCGTTGACTGTCACAGTCAGTCGCTCGGACTCCTTTCGAAGGTCCCTAATGAAACGCGCGGATCTTTTGTTGCTCCTGCGGAGGCCCACGGCTGGGAAAGAGGTCTGGTGCACCGTGACTGGGACTCAACAACAGCCACCGGCCTCGGGAACGGCCCAGACTCGGGTTGCCATGGAAACCCGCGGATGTGGAGCATGAAAAAAAGCACCGCCTGTGAGTTTTTAACGTAGCGTGGCAGCATCCCTCTTCACGTGTTACAGCGCTAATCCTTTAGCTGCTCCCAGCCTCCTCCTGTCCATCTCGCGCTTTAACCGCCGTGGAAAAGCCTTCATTTCCTCTCTCTGGCTCACGGTAGAGCCCTTGGGTGTCATGGATGTTTCAGTCGCAGTTCTTCCAGACATGAATGTGTTTCAGAGCAGAGATGGGTGTTTGAGTGTGTTCAGAATACATTCGCCGTGACCCGCTGAACCCGCGCTATTAGTTTCTCATCAGGGAACACATGACTGCGAGAGCACCTTTGTGTTTAAACTTGCTCCGCTGGGACTTCAAGGCTGGACAGATTGTTCTTGTAATGTGACCGGTGTGCTTTTGCTCTACTATAATTATCGAGTTATGTCGTTAGGCTCATGATATGGTGCTTTCGGACACCGCAGTGACCTGGTTTACAAATACATGCAAGCTTCAGACGAACATCAGTTATTGCTGTTGTAATCCAAAATGAAATATGCAAAATGGCATTATTATTATTATTATGCAAACTAACAAACAACAGCAATTTGCATAACAGATAATTAGATAAGATAAATATATAATAGATAAAGTAAATAAGTAATTTATAACAATACATTATTTATTTTTGTTGTTTTTGTCATTTTGTTTATTAACTTTTTTAATGTATTGTTAAAATAATATGTTCTAAAATATTATTATTATTATTATTATTATTATTATTATTAAAAGCAATAACAATTTGCATAATAATATTTTAAAAGTAAATGCATTTATTATTAAATTATGATTTAAATATTTAATATTAATTAATGTTATTTAGTAATGTTACTATTATTGATGATTATAATAGTAATTTATAAAAATACATTAGTTAATACTAATATTATTTAATTAATATTATTATATTAATTTCATACAGTATTATGTTTATCCTATTTGTTACCTTTTAAAATACTGTATTATATTTATTATTATTATTATTATTATTATTATTATTATTATGCAAACTAATAATCATTTCCATTATATATTTTAAATTAAATAAAAAAATGTAAATGTTATTGTTACAATAATAGTAATTTATAACCATGCAGTATTTAATAATAATAATAATAATAATAATAATAATTAAATTCTATAATAAATAGATAATAAATTAATAATAAATCTATTAATAATAATTTGATGGTCTTTTATTATTATTATTATTATTATTATTCAAATAACACTTTTTGCCTCATAATCAATAATAATAATAATAGTAGTAGTACATTAATAAATAACAGATAAATATATTAAATTATTAGTAATAACAGTTATAAAGTGTTAGTAACAACAACAATAATAATAACGACAACATGCATAATAAATCTATTAATAATAATTTAATAATTTGATGATACTTTATGTATTATTATTATTATTATTATTATTCAAATAACAATATTTGCCTCATCAATAATAATAATAATAATAATAATAATAGTATATAAGTAAATAAGATAAATATATTAAATTTTTAGTAATAATAGTTATAAAGTGTTAGCAGCAACAACAACAACAACAACAATAACAATAATAATAATAATAATAATAATAATAACATGCAAAATGCTGTTTCACTGGGATTTCATGTTTTTTGGTTCTTTTTGCCTGGATATCCAAGCAGTAGCAATAAGATATATATTTTTGGCAGTTATATTTTATGGAAAAATAATTGCATTGTGTTTGTCGTCCATATCATGTAGCGCTGCTTTCACCTGACTTAACCAGCAAGACTTCTATTATTAACCAGCTTCTCTAGAAATACCATGCTAGTCAAATAGCATCACCAGTTAAGTTTAGTTGTCTATGTACTGTATGTATGGCAGTTTGGCTTTGCAGTAACACTGTTCCTGTTATTCAGCATAAATCAGCTCAGCGTTTGCTCTGTTCTCCAGAAACGCCCTTATTTGCCAGCTATCCCACATCACTGCACTTCCTTTGAACACCGTGAAGTGAATAATGTTTTGGAGGACAAGCCGACGTTTTTCGCTTCTTGAAGCCAATTTAAACTTCAATTTTTCATTCTCATTCCAAAGCTTTTAGTCTGAGCTGTGAAAGGAAACGTGTATGCTTTGACTCCTCTATTCTGCCTTCAGAAAATAATGGTTGTTTCTGGTTTGCTTTGGACTCCCAGCGTTTGCTTTTCATTTTTAGCGCTGACTCTGGTTGTTGACCAATCATTAATCACGGCGGTGCCCATACAGTCAGATACTGCCAGGCTAATTGAGAGTGGAGGGAAAGCCAGTCTTGCATGAGTGCTTTATCTCACAGCTCACTGAGAGGTAACTTCAGAAACTTCCATTTTGAAATACTACATTTTTCTGACTTTTATTTCATACGTCAAGATTTACAGGATTGTGCAGCTTATTTATCCTAGTATGTAGCCTAGTCTTTAGCAAATGTCAAAATGAATATCCATTTTCCACACTGTACTCAATAATGCTGTGATGCTTAAATTAACTTGTAGCATTTAACACAGTTGATTAGGGGTGGGCAATATGACCAAAATCTTACTTCTCGATAGGAGTCACAGTAACGATATATATCACAATATAGTTATTTTTGCTTTAAATAAGGTCTTTATGACATCCAAATTTTTGATACCATAGAAATTTCATAATTCTTGTCACCAGTGTCAATATCACAAAAAACAATAATACTAGCCTAAAAAAAATTTAAAAATTAGGTGTATAAAGCACAGCATATTCTTCACTGTGTAAATTAAATATGTATTACTTCTTATTAAAGTTACAAAAGTGATATAGTCAAGAGCAGTGAGAGATTTTCTCTGTTTTGTTGTTTGATTAACATGAATGACAGACAGCAGGAATATTAGACTGCTGTCACTTTAAGAGCTGCCTGGATTCAATATACTGTTACACACCATGTTTTCTGTCTCAGCTGTTTGCTTTCACTTAAGACCTAAATTACTGTTTATGAGGATACTTGCAAAGACAGGCATTTTGACACATGCAAGTGTGTATTTAACTGTTCAAGGCCTATAAAGCGGCAAAAATAAATATTTGCGCACTCTATGAGCACCATCTTCACGTGCACGCACCTCTCAGACAGCGCGCATATACCGAAATAAGTTCTCTTTCGCTGTTGATTGCGTTTCAACGGCTTAAAATGACTTGTTTTAAACTGCAATGCTTAAAAACACATGCAAACGATAAGTTTTCATGACCACAAGGCACAGCAGTGTCTCTACCGGTTGACAAATTTCTACCTGTTTATCGTCCACCCCTACAAAGGATATAGTGTTTTATTTTTCATTTATGAAGACAAAACAGTGTAGAATTTGAATTTCATTAATCAGTCACCTACCGTAACATAATGTTCTTCTAGGTTTTGGAAAGAAATGTAGTATTGGTGCATATTTTGCATGCTAATTTCCACCTATTTTTCATGTACAGGCAAAAAATCCCTTTCTACCTGTCATAATCAATCTCTATCCTATCAGGGATTAAAAAAAAACAAAACAGAAAAGCATCTCTCCATTGAGCCCTTTGTACTGTTCTGGCGATCTTCAATGCCTCTAGCTGACAGATGGCTTTCTCCCACTGCTTTTTCAATTTTTTACAAGCAGTCTGATGTGATCAGACTCATTCCAGCTGGTCTCTTCACCTCCTCACCAGACTCTCAACAGCAGCTTTCTGTAGGGAGGTTAGTGTGGAGAACACCTCAAGCGGACGAGAAGTGTTAGTTAATCCAAGTGTACACCACGAAAAGACAAGAGGCATATATAATATATGTATTGCAACTTGCAAAATATCATTCAAAGTATTACAACATTTTATCAATATGTGCCTCAATTGTGATTTCGCTGACAGAATCACTGAATCCAGTCAAAAAATGGAATTTACTATGATGAAGAATGTCATAATGAAATATTGAATATGTGTCTGTGGAATATTAAACTGCAAAAAGGCTATTTAGATATGAAGTCTGCATATCTATGTGTGAATGAATGGCATAAATATATTATTGTATAGTAGAATGCACTTCTCAAAGTAATAACAATGGTATAGTAATAAGAATCATACAATTTTATTTTAAATGCTTTCTTCCATGTTTTAACTGTAACAGTAGCACTTTGTTTGCTAAGAGAATAAAATGAATTGTTTAATTCTTATTTGATTTACATTTTAAAATATTAAACATTGTCAGAGGGCCTTATTATTGCATTAGACATCCTTTAAGCAAGATAAGACATCTTTTTAATTAAACCATTAAAATGGAATTAAGAAAAGTTTAAACCAAAGAAAGAAAGAAAAGTTGTTGTTTTTTCTTACTTTTTAGGTTTAATTAAAATTAAATTAAATTTAATTAACCTAATTAAAAAATTAGGTTTTTAAAGATTTTTAGATGTAATTTAAAAAATAAACCTAAAAATTAAACCTTCTTGTTAAACTTTTAATAAATTGTTAAATTCAGCAGGAAAAAAATGTGATCCAGAAAAATTAAAAAGGAAATTTAATTTGGAAAAATATGAAACGCATTTCATAGTGCCATAAAAATGAAATTTTTGTGAAACGTTTAATAAACTGTAGTTAAATTGGTGTACAACTTTCATGATTTCAATTAATTGGACATGCTTTTTGATTACTAAAATTTAATGTAACCTTCAAAACGCAATTCAGAAAAGTTACGGATAAAAACGCAATCCAGAAAAATTACAATGGAAAACTGAATTTGGGAAGAAAACTGATTTCATTGGGCCCAACAAATTCTCTCAAACATCTCACACAAGTGTTTTTGTTGCAGATTTAAAGCATGAAAAATAGTGTAAATCTGAGTTTGCGTGTGCGTATATGTTGCGACATTGTGTGAACGAGTGGAGACGACCTTTGAGATAAAGGTAACACATCTGTGCCCTATACGCAGCATGTATATGGACAGGTAGGGGTGCTGTCATGGCAACAGTGGCCGTTGGGTGCAAATGTACATCCAGCAGCATGTAACCGCAGTCACTTCTCACTCTCCTGGCTTTGATCAGCAACACTCACTGTATTTTTCTTTCCCGGAGCCGTGAAATACACAAAGTCACGGTGTAGACAATACACTCAATCTTTGGCTGCCACAAGCTTTTTCTCTCCTCTCAGCTGGACTTATACGATTGAAACCCATAGTACACCCCATCTAGTTTATCTAAACCTGTCAGACCCATCGAGCCGCACCATTTTTTACGCTAACTCGCGTAAACTCCTCGCTTGAGTGGCTTCAGCCTCTTTGTCAGCCATCCTGACTCAATCTCCAAGCGTCTCTCTCGCTGTTCCTCATGTTTAACCGTGATCATGTTTCCAAACATCTCTCGTTCTTCGCTTTCAAGACCTACTCCATTACGTCACGGGCACTGTCAAGGTCTCGATTGCTGTTCTTGACATTACAGTCAGCAGGGATTTTGACCCAGTTCTAGCTTTCTCTCTCGTTTGGACTGGAGCTCCTTTTTATCTATCTGTCTATCTATCTATCTATCTGTCTATCTATCTATCTATCGATCTATGCACACATAAATTTTCCTTTAATTGTATCTGTCTGTCTATCTATCTATCTATCTATCTATCTGTCTACGCACACATAAATTTTCCTTTAATTGTGTCTGTCTCTCTCTGTCTGTCTGTCTATCTATCTATCTATCTATCTATCCTTTTATGACAAAGCAATGTAAGTTTAGGTTGTGAAATGTCATGTTGTTTGATTACTCAAAAAACATAATTATTATAAAAAATAAATTAATAATGAGTTGATGATAATGTTAATTTACAATTAAGAAATTAATTAAAATTAATTAAATAATTAAAATAATTAAATTCTTGAAACAAATATTTTAACCAAATTATAATTTTACTGCGTATTATTTAATTTATTATTTATTATTATTATTATTATTATTATTATTATTTTACTCTGTCAGGTTTTATGATAAGGCAAGGTTAATTTAGGTTGTGAAATGTCATGTGGTGTGACAATAAAAAATGTAATTATTTATGAATTAATAATTTATTTGTAAAAAATACCTTGAAAAAATTCAATTCAGGACATTTTTAGACTTATTAAAATCTTTCTCAAAAAAAAAAAAAAAAGTTTCCCAAAATCATTTGAAACCAACATGAATACAGCGAATACATTTCTGAAAACTTGGCATGTGTTCTAAACTACATTTTTAAAAGCTTTTTCGTTTTCTTTATCATGGACACTGTTATTTGTCACTGACCCTGGTTCGCTGGTTGGAAGATTGCTGAGTTGTGATTTACTGTCCTTGGCAGCGTGGGATTTATGCTGCACAGGGCTGTTCGCGTGTGGCTTGCTGCTAATGGGTTAGAGGCTAGGCTAGCTGACTCGATTCTATCAGCTCATGTTCTGATGTCATTTTATTGGCTATTTCTTTCTAAACTGATCAGAGGCCTGTGATAAACTTGTAATATCCTGTCGCCCCATGGCGTTTTTTTTTTTTTAGTCCTCTCATGTACGAGTGTGATTTCAGCTGACCTGAGACCAGTGTTATGTGTGTCACGCTGTCAAAACACTCTTGAGGTCCATTTTAGGGGTTTTGGCAACCATGTCAGAGATTTTCTTGTCGTTTCCTTTGAAGGCTCAGAATGTTTCGCCGCTGTTATGAGCCGGCAAGTGAACCTGTTTTAGGTTTGTCTGGAAGCTGTTACAGTGAAACATGAGATGTGACATTCTTAGTGTCTTTTTCAGACACATCCTCATGATTTCTAACTCCAAGAGTAGAAACATTTAGTTCTGCTGAAACTCTAAACCGCCACCTGTGGTCATTCAAAACCGTGTTCTGCCCTAATAAAAAATAAAACCTTTTACATTTAATATGTGTGAAAATGCCCATTTGCATACCTCATAAATTACAGAGTTGTTTTGTAAGGTATATTCTAGTGGGCCATTTGACCCTTACACCTCTTGTTGTGTTGACCAGGTTGATAGACGAGCACTTCTGAGCATGAATAATCAATTTGCCCCTATTTGCCACATATTTGGCATCAAATCTTTAAATTTCATTTAAAGGACATAGTGACATGTAAACTAGATATCTGTGTGTAGATCTGTTTATTTTTATATTATTATATTTTATATTATTATATTGAAATGATTCATTTTGAATGGCTAAAATGTCTACATACATTTGCTGAGGCTTCTGAGGTATTTCAACTTTATTTGCTGAGGCTTTGGTTTAGGCCTACTTTAGTTTTTTTTCTGAAGTTTTTGAGGTACTTGAGTAGGGGTTTTTAGATTTTTGAGGTACTTGTTCTTTTTTAAAATTGGGTTTTTGAGGTGCTTATTTTGGTCTTTGAGGTTTTTGAGGTAGGCTTACTTGAGTTTTGTTGTCTGAGGTTTTTGAGGTTCTTTGAGGTATGTGTTTTTTTTTGTTGTTTTTTTTGAGGTACTTAAGTTGTTCGTTGAGGTTTTTGAAGTAGGCCTACTTATTTTATTTGAGGTTTTTGAGGTTTTGTTTTCTGAAGTTTCTGAGGTACTTGAATAGTTTTTTGAGATTTTTTGAGGTACTGAGTTTGAGGTTTTGATGTGATTTTGTTCTTTGATGTTTTTAGGTACTTGAGTTTTGTTTTCTGAGGTCTTTGATGTGCTTATTTTGTTTTCTGAGGTTTTTGAGGTACTAGTTTTGTTTTCTGAGGTCTTTTATGTGATTATTTTGTTCTTTGATGTTTTTGAGGTACTTGAGTTTTGTTTTCTGAGGTATTTGAGGTGATTATTTTGTTTTCTGAGGTTTTTGAGGTACTAGTTTTGTTTTCTGAGGTCTTTGTGATTTTGTTTTCTGAGGTTTTTGAGGTACTAGTTTTGTTTTCTGAGGTCTTTGATGTGATTATTTTGTTTTCTGAGGTTTTGAGGCACTAGTTTTGTTTTCTGAGGTGTTTGATTTTTTTTTTATGGCTCAATTTTTGCAGAGGTATTTTAGGATTTTATTTTTGGTTTTTGAAGTTTGGAAAGGGGGAGGGGGGGGTCTAAATTATTAAAAGACCATTAATACTCAACATATAAAACTAATAGTTAGGGGTCTTTTCAGTTGATGTTTGAGTATATTGATTAAAAATTGTGTGGATTCAAGTAAATCAAAGGTGAAATAAATTGTCCATCAATTGTGTTAGCTAAAATGTTAAAATTGAACAACATTTAACAAATAAAGTAACTTTTTTTTTTTGACCCTTCAAAATATTTCTGTTGTATCTCTTAATGAAACAATTTCCCAACAGCTTTTGTGTACCTCATGTAGTACAATGACTATCACACAAGCAAACGATATTTTCGCAACCCCTCTGGTCTCTTGTCAAACATGCAACATTGCAGTAGCTTCTCAAATCATTCATAGAGTTGCCAACTCATTATGTGGCCACAACTGAAAACTTGAATTTTTATTGAAGTGTGGTCAGACACACCTGTCCTATCTAGGTGGTGGTATTGGCTAGATATGCTTAAGTTAGTGGACCAGACCTTATGCTGATAGTCACAAATCCAGTCACAAATCTAGGTCATGCTACACACTCCAGAACTGTATACAAGTTTTCTGTGTTTGTATCAACAAGCTTTCCCTTGATTACTGTCACTTTCCATTGACATTCATGAATACTTTACATTCTCTGGTACATTTACGTTTGCAAAAGTATATCTGTCTAGTCAGGTCTATAGGAGAGGAGCAAGGGAGGGAAAGAGAGGGGCGGAGTGCTAGTAATTGAGTCTTTTGTTTTTTCTTCTTTCATGAGTGAGAAGGAGAGAGGACAGAAATAGCTCGGAACAACAGGCCAGTGTTTCTGCCTGATTTGATTACATTCCTGGCAGTGTGTTTTTATGTTTCGCTCTTGAGGGAGCCGCTGGAAGGTTACTGGAGATCAGCAAACCTGCTGCACCTCCTCCCCTCCATCCTCCCGCTGACTGACATTCCCTCTGACAGCGGCCTGACGAGAAGTCTGCAGCTTTCAGTTGTAGAAAAGCTTCCTGTGAGGTTAATTGATAATGCCAGCTGCCCGGCCCACATCACAGAATACACTGAACCCCAGTCCACCACTGAGACAGGAGGTCTGGCTGTCTGCTTCACCATTAAACCATCAATTTGGGTGGACTTTAATCTGAGAAAAAGTAACACTGTAAACTTTTAACAAGTTGAATAGACTGTATACTTACTCAGCTTCCCTGAGTATGCTGCTTTGTGTGTTTCAGAGTGAAGGGCAGCACTGTTTACACACGAGCAGCTCATGATCCAGTGTTTTCAGCAGCTCGGTTCACAGCAAACTTTATCTCTGCATGTGCTGTGAGTTTAACGTATTTGGTAATGAATTTTTTGCTCTAGGTTCACCTAGACATTTGCATAATTTCCACCGTTTTTATGGACAGAAGTTTACAGCGTTTTTACCAGTATTTCGCCAAAATAAAACTTTGAATTTGAAATGTTAAAACGTTCTTGAAAGCTTGAATATTTTTGACATTTTTGAGCTAAAAAGAGGTTTGAGCCCACTTTAAAATCTAGTTACAATGTGAAATATTTATCATATCACAGTTCAAATCACAATATATAAGAAAATAATCACAATATAATGAAGTTGTACAGTCGTAAATATAAGTAAATTTAAAATAAACACTCAATAAAAATGCTTAAATATTTTAACTTGCATGTCATGTGAAAATGACATTATTGAGCTATGAACTTACAACATACCCTAGCTTTGGATACATTTGTTGTCCTATGAGCAGGAGCAATCAGATCCAATCCCACAATTCTCTTTGTTTTCACAGACAGTTTTGAAACGGGTCACCCACCGCAGCGTCTGGTAGATAAGACTCACCACTGTGCAAAAACACCTTTATTTGGCTAGTGGTGGGTGTTAATTTGCCACCCTGCTGTTGGTTTTGTAATTCCAAAAATTAGCACATTTGTATTATCATACACTTTGTCAAGAATTAACAGCAGTTAAGTAGTGATTGTTACCGATTAAGTAAATAGCACAAATAAACGCCACCAAAACGTTAGCTTAATGGTTAGCCGTAGAGTCAGAAGTGTACCATTAAACCCTAGAGAGCAGTTTGAGTACTGAATCCAGGCTTTTGGGGAGTGAATTGTAATGGAGAGACTATTGGGGAGCTGAAGTGTGTTTTTTGGAGTTAGTGGGACTCCTACCCTTTGAGGCGTGGTTAAGCACTACACACACACACACCGTGGCCATGACAACTCAAGCGGGTGGGTGTATGAGTATATGCAGCTGTTAGGGTGGAGATGAGATGTTCTCTTCCTCTCTCACACTCGTTCTCCATGTCTCGTTTCTGTCTCTGTAATAAGATAAGGAGGGATTCTGAATGTATTATGTATTCTTAGTCTTAATGAATCCTCTCATGGGCTCTCACTCCGTCTTCTCCCACAGTATGTCCTGGGATCACAACCTTACACTAATTAACTGGAAGTTTTACTTTGAAGGGGAGGAAGTTGCTTTTGGCATGGATGTCACTTTAAAACTGCTGTGCAGTGGACGTAACTGTCACAGAATGACTAAGGTGAATGTTAATTACGTGGTGCACAAATAAATAAAAACAATCTTTTACTGTTTAGATAGCTAAATAGTCTGTGGGTTACCATAGTATAGTACTTACCCTGCCTATTCATTCAGGTTTGTAGCAGATAATATCCAAGTCAAAACTCAATCCTTTTGATTATTAAATTAAAAACTAAAAACCATTTATTCTCAGTGTTGCCACTAGGGGTGCTATAGCTAGCATTTTGAAAATAATCTTACTGAACTTAATAGTTTTTGTTCAACTGTTCAAACATTTATAAATAGAGACCTGAATAATAACATGTCTAGGTTAAAGGCACAGACATTTGAAGTTAACTCTATCGCCCCCTTGAGTATGGAGGTTTGTTACCTCAAGACTATATTAAAGGAAATATTCCCCCCGAAAAATGAAAGTTCTGTCATTTACTCACCCTCATGTCTTTCTAAACATTCTAAACAAGATATTTCAAAGAATCTTTCAAGTGGTTTTTTTTTGTCAATTTGGTCCTACAGTGGGGGAAAAAAAATATTTGATCCTCTGCTCATTTTGTACATTTGCCCACTGACAAAGAAATGATCAGTCTATAATTTTAATGTTAGGTTTATTTGAACAGTAAGAGACAGAATAACAACAAAAAAATCCAGAAAAACGCATTTCAAAAAAGTTATAAATTGATTTGCATTTTAATGAGTCAAATAAGTATTTGATCCCCTATCAATCAGCAAGATTTCTGGCTCCCAGGTGTCTTTTATACAGGTAAGGAGCTGAGATTAAGAGCACTCTCTTAAAGGGAGGGCTCCTAATCTCAGCTTGTTACCTGTTTAAAAGACACCTGTCCACAGAAGCAATCAATCAATCAGATTCCAAAATCTCCACCATGGCCAAGACCAAAGAGCTTTCCAAGGATGTCAGGGACAAGATTGTCACACACAAGGCTGGAATGGGCTACAAGACCATCGCCAAGCAGCTTGGTGAGAAGGTGACAACAGTTGGTGCGATTTATTCACAAATGGAAGAAACACAAAATAACTGTCAGTCTTCCTCGGTCTGGGGCTCCATGCAAGATCTCACCTCGTGGAGTTTCAATGTTCATGATAACGGTGAGGAATCAGCCCAGAACCACACGGGAGGATCTTGTCAATGATCTCAAGGCAGCTTGGACCATAGTCACCAAGAAAACAATTGGTAACACACTACGCCGTGAAGAACTGAAATCCTGCAACGCCCGCAAGGTCCCCCTGCTCAAGAAAGCCCATGTACAGGCTCGAGGTGTAAACATTATGCTTTGGGGGTGTTTCTCTGCTAAGGGGACAGGACAACTGCACCGCATCAAAGGGACGATGGACGGTACTATGTACCATCAGGGCCAGGACATTGAACCCAGCCAGGGCATTGAAAATGGATCGTGGATGGGTATTCCAGCATGACAAAAAACACACGACCCAAAACACACGGCCGACGCAACAAAGGAGTAGCTCAAGAAGAAGCACATTAAGGTCCTGGAGTGGCTTAGCCAGTCTCCAGACCTAAATCCCAGAGAAAATCTGTGGAGGGAGCTGAAGGTTTGAGTTGCTAAACATCAGCCTCGAAACCTTAATGACTTGGAGAGGATCTGCAAAAAGGAGTGGGACAAAATCCCAGATGTGTGCAATCAAATATTTTTTTCCCAACTGTATGTTGTTTTGGACCCCATCCATGTTTTTGGACTTTCATTGTATGGATAAAAACACTTTGTGTTCCAGAGAAGGAAATTCACTGAATAGAAATGATAAACTAGTAGTGTGTGTGTGTATGTGTATGTATGTGTGTGTGTGTGTGTGTGTGTGTGTGTGTGTGCTTCTATTTGTGATGCTCATGAGCATTTATTTTTGGGTGTGTTGTTTTCTGACCCTTCTTGACTTTTTCTTACTTTTGCCCCTGTGCTTGTTAGGAGAATCATGTCTCTGTAGACTTTCAGCTAGATCACAAGGAATCACCTTAAATCGGACTAAATCACACAGAAACCTCATGAAGATGAAATCAGCTCCAGAAAGGGTTGATCTCAGTGTTACTTTGTGTTCGGAAGTGCTGGAGGCCAGTGTGAACATGGCAGACACTGAAAACACACAAAATTGTTAACACATTTATTAGTTTGTGAGGTCCAATGAGCTTCAAAGAGGCCAAATTGCCATATGGTTGAGGGTGAATTTCAATGAGGATTGGAAAATGAGAGAGAGAGAGAGAGGGAGCTGATGGTGGATGTTCTACATTGTGGGGTATTTTTAGCGTCTGAAGAGCCTCTTTTTCGCTTTTTCCCAGAGACAAGGATTCATCATTTCTGTCAGGTAGCATAGCACTAGCGTAGTGCTTGTATAGCTGAATAAAAACGGAACCTTTTCAACTCAGAGCAGTTATAATAAAGGTATTTTATTATAGCAATGCCATCAACATCCTCAACATCTCACTCTTTAATTTTAGTTGTTTAAGCCTTAACTTAGCACTTTTAGCATTTATGGTTGTTAATTGGAAAATGTTCATCCAGGCTGGTTTGGGTGATTGACTTCAAAGCAACAGGGCCAAGATTGACTTGGTGGACCATCTTCCCTGCATTTCCATTCTGGTCTAGAGTGGTTTGTGTAGGTATTACCAGCTTCGATGCACTGCTCACTAGCAGAGCTTAACTGGTGAATCTTGTTGACCAGTGAAGCTAGATTACCAAGGAAGTCTTGCTGGTTAAACTAGTTAAGAAGCCTCATGGGGATACCAGCCCACCAGCATCCAAAACTCTGCTATCGTTTAAGCAAGTTTGGGCAACCTGGTTAGGACAGGTAGACTGCTTTGACTAATATGATGGAAAAGCTACCATGTTATTTGATTGTCTCAGCCTGGTATGGCCTAGTATTTCCAGTCAAGTTGTAAAATTATCCGAAACACTCTGGAGACTTAACAAGAATCCTATCTTGCGTCCACTTCATGTGCTGCATCCACGATATTAACCTCCTCCTCAGTCAAGACCGCCGACCTCTCCTGAAATACGATTGACCCAATTATAACACAATGGTGTCAATTGTTTTATCAGAAGACCGAAAAATCCGCTCAGGATCCCAGTGCACTCTGATGTAACTAAGAAGCCAACGTCTTGAGCAGATTTGACAATTATATTCGTCTCCGGGTCAATGTGCCGTTGTCATTTGAATTCAGAACTAGAGCAGGGATTTTTCACATTCTCTACGTAGCTGTATGTCCTTTCCATACAAATCACAAACTTGAATTCCAAATAAAAGTCTTCTTTTGTTCAAAAAGCCTGTCTGAATGATCAAACAATCAATTGCATCATGTTTGGGATCATCAGGCTTTGTCGCTCTGTCCTGGTTTAGCGGGAGCGTGTATTAATTTGTTACATCAGTGAAAGTCCTTAAGGACTTGTCTGTGTCCCTCCTTGTCTCAATGTGTCTCAGTGCCATAGGGAGGGACCAAAATGTCTTAAAATACCCTGACTAACCTTCCCTTTCTACTACTGAAAGACTAGCGTTACCAGGTAAGAAGTCTGGCTTTTTAGCAATAATAAACTTGGTTATGCAGCCAAGTTTGATGTGGACTCTTATCAACCCTATCCCACACTAACCCTAACCTAAGTCTCAACCTACCATTTCCTTCTCATTTAGGTGTAGGTTGGACGGAAATGATAGGTTGATAAGAATGTGAATTGCTAGTCATTGTGAGGGGAAAAAAAGGATGTCCAGTCTTGATGTTTAAATTTTTTGTACACTGCAGTGGTAGCAGTGAAGACCCAAGACAAAATACCCCCAATTAATCCAAAACAAGTGCAGTTTCTAAAACTGTTTACCCTACAAAATGTGAATGAATTTGCTTTTGGTGTAAATTAAAATATGCAAAAGTTGTGGTTTCTGTGGTATTGAAGCTCAGGCACCACATTTGTCTAAGATGGTCCTCGATGTCCTGCTGCTGATCCCACAGTAAAGTCGATTGATGAATCTCATCCAAATGGCAATTGTTTGGAGAGTTGTCCATCACTGTGACACCTTGGGGCGATGCTGTTAAATAAATCTGGTTGAATGGCATTCATATGACGACAGCCTGTAATTTCTTGCAGCATCTTGTTCCTGAACCAGCAATGTCCTATTTGGGTGAATCGTGTTAAGTATTATATAATGGTGAAAATGTGGTACACTCTCAGAACAGGCAAAAACTGTTCCTTTAGGGGTACATCAGCTTGTCACTGAGGCAGTACCCTCAAAGTAACACTTTTGTACCTTCACACACTCAGAAAAAAAAAATTCCAAAAATTGTACCTTTAGGGTACAACAGCTTGTTACTGTGGCAGTACCTAAAGGGACACCTTTATACTTTCTTTTTTGCATATTAGTACCTTAGAGCAGTAATATGTGTTCTTATGGTACTAGTAATGCACCCTTTAAGGCAGTGGTGGTGAATGTTGATCCTGGAGGGCCACTCTCCTACAGAGTTTAGCTCCAACCCTGAAAAAACCTGGAAAAAAAACCTAACTGCATCCTGAAGACCTTGATTAGCTGGTTCAGGTGTGTTTGATTAGGGTTGGAGCTAAACTCTGCAGGGACACCGGCCCTC
>JAFVLL020015473.1:0-10803 GCA_021397915.2 Tor tambroides
CACCTTCATTGGAAAGTAAAGAAGTATTTTCAAAAACTTTACATAATATTTCATCAAATGTATCATAGGAAATTACAAAAAACTGCATGTTGCCTGAAGGCAACATTGTACTGTAATGAAATCGCATAAGGCCATGCAGGCATACTATGTTAGAATACAAGTATATGATATTTGTAAGGAAAAGAGTTAGAATTATCTAAATGTATCTGAATTTTTGCATGATTTTGTAATGCACTTGCAAGAACAGTAATTCTCATACTATATCTGCACATATTATAATTTTTCTGTTGAGAGGAATTACTTCCTCAGCTTTCACAAGCAATGAGGTGTCATTAGTGAAGAAGGAGATTTTGCATGCATGTGCTTGTGTGTGTATGTGCATGCTTGTAAGGATAAAGTGCATATTAGTATAAGGTTATGATGATTTTTCATTTTTTACTTTGAAACAACACTGATTATAATGTTTTGGTATGATAACAGATATGATAATTTAGTTATACTTGTGATCCACGATGATACAGTGTTGCCTGAGCGTAACAGCTGGATATGAAATGTTACTTTTTATTAAATATGAGATGTGCAATACATTAAATACTAGATAAATCTGTTCAAGTGTTTGGATAAAGAAACTGATGTTTTCAATAGATATACTGTATTTCTTTTTTTCTGCATGAAAATGTCAAATGTTTAAATTTGTCCGTTGTGGTACAATGTTGCCTTGAGGCAACAAACTTTTAAAAAAATAAATAAATAAATAATGAAAATGTTTATTGATACTGCTATAGTGTCCAATTTTAAGTAGGAAAAACATCACAAATCATTTTTTCCTCATTGATATCATATTCCGTACCGTAGATGGATATATGTATATATATATATATATATATTAAAAGCGTCTGCTAAATGACTAAATGGAAATAAATAACATGCTTGTCTGTGGAAAACTGGGAGAAATTGCTAGTAAATTTCACAGTTAATTACAAAGAAACACATTGTACAAGTAACTCATTAAATTAAGTGTTAAATGTTTAAGTAGAAAGACTGAAACTTGATTTTCCTGTGCATGTAAACCTTATTTTAGTCTCTTTTTTTATTCTCTACAATACCTGCTTCTCATTGGTCAACAGCAATGTTCTGTCAAATATTGTATAAAAACAGCTAAACTGAACCGTTGTCTCCTACATTGTGCTAGTTTCAGGTCTCTTATAAAACCATATCTTCTCTCTCTCTATATATATTTTTTACTATAAAACAAGACCCAATGGAAAGGCACTATCTCTGTTTGTCCTACCGAAAATGGCATAAAGAAAAGCCCTGTGTGTGAAATCAACCAAGCTTAAAAATAAAGGTTCCAAAATGATGTTTTTGCAGTGATGTCATAGAAGAACCATATTTGGTTCCCCAAAGAACCAAAGTTCCTAAAAGAACCATTTTGAAGAACTTTTTAAAAATATAAAGAACCTTTTTGACTATAAAGATCCTTTTCTGCATGTGAAAGTTTCCATAGATGTTCAAGGTTCTTCATAGAACCGTTGAGGCCAATAAAGAACCTTTATTTTTAAGAGTGTTGTTTATTGTAGTCATACCACACAATTCCTGTGGATTCTATCAGATTAATTCAACCATTACGAAGGCTAGAAAGCAGCCTTAAATAAGGCTCTGTCAATGGGGCACAATTATGCACCACTGAGGATTTAGTATCGGTTGATGGAGTGCAACTGCTGTCAGGTGCAGAAAATTATGGTTTTTAACAGACATGAACATGTCCTTTGATACTGAGTGCAAAGGAATAGATGTTATGTTCTATTTTTAACTGCATATGTCCATTTAGCTGAACCATGGGCACACTGATGTACAAGTATTCATACATACAGTAGTCATGTTTTAAATTGATCTTGGTCCTGTCATTGTGTAATACTTGTGTCAGAGAGTAGGTGAGAATTCAATACTGAATGGAAATACATCAATCCAGTAATTCATGCCTTCAGTACACTCGGAAAAGAGTGGAAAATCAGAAGAAAACCTTCAGAAGTGCATGTCAGTGCACAAAACATCTCTTCACCTTGGTTGAAAAAACTCAGAACCTTTTAAATGATGAATGTGATGCATTGTCAAGTATGGTGACCCATACTCGAAATTTGTCCTCTGCATTTAACCCATCCAAGTGCATGCACACAGTAGTGAACATACACCCAGAGCAGTGGGCAGCCAATTTGGGGTTTGGTGCCTTGCTCAAGGGCACCTCAGTCATGGTATCAAGGGTGGTGAGAGTGCTGTTCATTCACAATCCCCACCTTACATTTACATTTATTCATTTAGCTGACGCTTTTATCCAAAGCGACTTACAATTGCTATATATGTCAGAGGTCGCACGCCTCTGGAGCAACTAGGGGTTAAGTGTCTTGCTCAGGGACACATTGGTGTCACACAGTGGATTCGAACCCGGGTCTCTCACACCAAAGGCATGTGTCTTATCCACTGCGCCATCCCACCCCAAAAAAGATAAAGATGCAAACAACAAGGTTATGCAACAGTTAGGTGTCTAAATGTCTAAACTTTTTCACAAGGTTACATGATTCACACATTCAAAGCAGGATTCATTTTGACACTCTCTGTCCAGATCATTTAATCAGTGAATTGTTTCCTGCTGCACTCAAATCATTCAGTGCAACTGTCAGTAGTGAACCACTGAAAATAATCAACCTTGATAAGAGTCAGTCTTATGTTTAACATGCTATTGCTAGTATATAGTGCATAGAGTATATTGCTAGTATATACAGTATCTCACAAAAGTGAGTACACCCCTCAC
Source organism: Tor tambroides (assembly GCA_021397915.2). Classification (NCBI taxonomy): domain Eukaryota; kingdom Metazoa; phylum Chordata; class Actinopteri; order Cypriniformes; family Cyprinidae; genus Tor; species Tor tambroides. The sequence continues at coordinate 2,810 of JAFVLL020015473.1, forward strand.
ATTTCAGCAACAATTTTAGTATATCTTCTCAAGGAACAATACTACACAAATGAAAGTTGGATATATTTTAGAGTAGTCAATGTGCAGCGTGTATAGAAGTACAAATTTACTGTCCTCTAAATATAACAACATATAGCCATTATTGTCCAAATAACTGGCAACAAAAATGAGTACACACTAAGTGAACATGTCAAAACTGTGTCCAAAGTGTCAATATTTTGTGGGGGGCACCACTGTAATATAGCACTGCCTTAATCCTCCTGGGCATGGAGTTCACCAGAGCTGCACAGGTTGTTGCTGGCATCCTCTTCCACTCCTCCATAATGACATCACGGAGCTGCTGGATGTTAGACACATGGTGTTTCTCCACTTTCCGCTTGAGGATGCCCCACAGGTGCTCAATAGGGTTCAGGTCTGGAGACAGACTTGGCCACTCCATCACCTTCACCTTCAGCTTCATCATCACATCTTGGCGGTGTGTTTGGGGTCATTATTATGTTGGAAAACTGCCGTTTGGCCCAGTTTCTCCCCAGTACCAGCAGCACTCATGCAGCCCCAGACCATGATGCTACCACCACCATGCTTGACTGTAGGCAAGACACAATTTTCTTGGTACTCCTCACCAGGGTGTTGCCACACATGCTGGACACCATCTGAGCCAAACAAGTTTATCTGAGTCTCATCAGACCACAGGACATGGTTCTAGTAATTCATGCTCTTGGACCGGTTGTCTTCAGCAAACTTTTTGCAGGCTTTTTTGTGAACCAGCTTCAGAAGGGGCTTCACTCTGTGATGACAGCCATGCAAACTGACTTGCTGCAGTGTGCGGCGTATGGTCTGAGCACTGACAAGCTGACCTTCCACTTCTGCAACCTCTAAAGCAACGCTGGCAGCACTCATGCGTCTGTTTTTTGACGTCATCTTCTGCACCTGATGCACGGCATGAGGACCTAACTTCTATGATCGACCCTTGCGAGGCCTGGAGGCCGAGTGGAACCTGTCTTGGAAAACCTCTGTACAACACTGGCCACTGTACTGTAACTCAGTTTCAGGGTGTTACTGAACTTCTTATAGTCTAGGCCATCTTTGTGGAGAGCAACAGTTCTAATTCTCAAATCCTCAGAGAGTTCTTTGCCATGAGGTGCCATGTTGAACATCCAGTGGTCATTATGAGAGAATTGTACTCAAAGCACCAAATTTGAACTGCTCTAGTACAAGATACACAAATTTGTATGGTCCTGTCAAGCAGACAAAAACATGAACATGATGAATAGGACATGTGGCTTTGCATGGTTAAACGATGTATAGCTGTTATCACTTAGGGTGTACTCCCTTTTGTTGCCAGCTTTTTTGACAATAATGGCCGTATTTTGAGTTATTTTCAGAGGAGAGTAAATCTATGTAAATCAATGTGCTATACAAGTTGCACATTGACTACTCTAAAATATATCCAAGTTTCATTTCTATAGTATTGTCCCTTGAGAAGATATACTAAAATGGTTGCTGAAATGTGAGGGGTGTACTCACTTTTGTGAGATACTGTATGTAGTGCAGTATATGGTCTTAAATTATAAAGACCATAAAACAATTTGAAATAAAATCAAACTTTAACGGAAATAAATAAAACATTTTATATCAGGCCATGCTGCCAACCCAATGGGCAATTAATGTTGACATTAAAAAAACAGGTCAAACATGCAAATCAAACTGATGTCAGAAACTTGAAATGACGTTGATTTGATGTAAATTGAACGTTAAACATATTAGCCTACATATACATTAAACTCATTTTAGTGTGGGATTAACTTCCTATATTTTACCCAGTTACCACTGGAAGAAATTGCCATCCAAACTGAATTTAAAATGTTACAGCATCTTGATCAAGTATTGACTAATATTTCTCATTTTCATTTAGTTTATATTGCTAAGCTAAAATAACTGTAAGTAAAACTGAAATAAAATGAATAAAAACTAGTCATATTAAAAAACTAAAACAAATGATGAAAAAATACAAAATTATAACTGAAACTAAACTAAAATTAAAATGAAAACAGAAAATAGAATAAAAAAATAAATAAACCTTAGTAAACTGTACTTTGAAAACCTAATAAAGTTGAGAAAAAAGCTATTTTTACATTCATTTGACCTAATCCAACTATGAATAATTCTGAGCATGTTAGGGTTTTTCACAGGTAAAATTGTAAAAATGATTTACAGAATCTGTGTTGTCAGCATGATACTGTATATGTGCTACCCAGTTTTAAGAGGCACACACACTTTCAAAATTACAAGTGTGAAATGTTGCTTCATCCCTGGTTTAATCTGCTTTAAAAGAAGATACCCAAAAGCCCTTTCATGTATTTGTTCCCATTCCAGCCCTCACAGACTCTGTAATGGAAAGCGGCTGCAGCAGGTAAGTGAGGTTTTGTTTATACTAGTAGTTAATGAATATGGCTGCTCACCCATTGTGTCTACAGCAAACATCCAATGCATGTATTATTATGAGATGGATAAAAGAAGCCTCTCTTCACATCAGGTGTCCATAAATGCCCTGCAGTTCCACAATAAGAGCCCAGGTGTTTACATTGTGTATAATGCTGCTATAAGTGCTTATTGCCTCAAATAATGAAAATGTACTGGTAGTTTCATTGTAAATATTTAATGTTTCCCACTTTTGAGTCTTTATAATGGATGGTGGCATTCTTTTTAAAGCTAATTATTATTATTACAAATGATATTTGCATTACAACCAAGTTTGGACACACTTGACTTTGTTTCTCATGATCTGAAAAAATATGAATATATATTTTTTTTTAAAAAAATTGCTTGTTTGTTTGAGATCACAAAACTGTTGTAAAAAAAAAAGGTGTTTAATAAATCATCACATTTGTAACAAGAAAGTATGGTTGCGAGAATGTAATCTAGTCCAACGGCAACTGCTCTGCATAATGCTTTTTAAATAAAGATAAGTTATGCAAAATGTTCCTTTTAATTAAATATTTCAATGCAAATATACAGTTTCCAAAAATACAGTTTAAATAAAACTTTTGTAACCCTTTCCAGATTTATGTTAATATTTTTATATTATATAAATGAATGAATGAATGAATGAATACATTTTATACAAATTTGATTATATAACATATACATTTTTATATAAATTTGCCTCTAGCTTATTTGACTCCAAATGGCTTTTGAAGAAGTTAATTATTAGGTATTCACTTTTTTCCTTTGGATTTTTCTAATTTTGCACTATGAATTTTTACAGTGCGTTCAATAAAGGCAAGCATGTTGGTTCTAAGCAAACTGTTTTTGTCAGTTTGTGAATTTCTGAAGAATCTTATGACCAGTTTATGAAAAACTGTATGATATATAGGTGTGTGTGTGTGTGTGTGTGTGTGTGTGTATATATATGTAAGCATTACATTAATACAAACCATTTGCTAATTGCTGAAAGTACACAGTTTAGTGTAGATTTATTTTATCATTAATATATATTACTCAAGTTATTTCATCTATAATGAACAAAAATTCATTTTGTGTAGCCAACTTTTGTAGTTTCTGTGTGATAATTTGTTGCTTTTCCTCAGTGTTTTTCTAGAAAGTAGTCTTTCGGTCACACACAGCCCTGCAATCTCCTGGAGAAATGACAAGTTCAGCTGACAGTGTGTTATTAAGGCGTCGTGATTGCTGACGGAGACTTGTCACCCTCTAATAAAGAAAAATAGTTCCTGTGGCTGGATGCTGTTCTTTCTCTGTCCCTCCTGTCATATATGTTCCCCTCTCTTAAATGTCACAATGACGTTTTCTCATGCATATCTGAGAGACATTTACAGGAGGAATGACTGCAACAGCATTCAACCTGTCAAGAGCACTCTATAGCTGTTTGGATCCACAGCAATTTCAATGCAAGTTAAAAAACAAACATCAATTCATACACAAATGTTATTTTTAATGTGCTTCAGTAGCATGTCATGATGTCAACAACCGCTTACGAATACATAAACAACTGGAATCATATTTTAAGAGTATTAGTTACAGTTCAGCTTATTTCAGTACAGTTTGCCTTGTACAGATCATTCAAAGTAATTACTGAGAAATGACTAATTGTACCTTTTTTGTGCTATTCAATTCAGGACGTTTTGAAATCACGTCTATGGAAAAGTCTTAAAATAAATCTGATGGATTGCTTATATTTCCAACACTTAGTAAACTTCATACAGTCACTTCCATTATGTGTGTTCAGGTTCATTTCTGAAAAACATCTTTTCTAAATCCATATTTTTTTCTCCATTCAGGAATAATTTTCCAAAATTCTGTGTTTTTAAAATACAGGTAAACACATAAAAACAAATTCACTAATATAAATAAAAAAGGTGTTAATAGTGCGAGCACATAGTTGAAACTAATTGAAAACAGACAAATACACTGTCCCGGTGATGCAGTAACATGTGTCCTCCACACGATGGCAGCACTCATTCTGCAATGCGGTTTCATTTTTCAGCATCATGATTTTGAGCTGCTGGACCAACTTTCAATTATATTAAAAATGGTTACAATAGTTGTATGCTGGGCAACCCTAATAACACTTAGCAATTAGCATGTAACTTGTAAATATATAAAATAATATTTCCTGTTTTATCTTCTACATTTTCACAGGCATTTATCATCAGACTTGATTATTGGATATTAATGATTGGATTTGGATATGGACACATATCATGGTATTCTTTGAAGTACCATCCCAGCGGGCACCTAAATATCAATTTGACGTCAAATGATGTAGTAGCATCATTTTAAATTCAGTTCTGACGGTAATTTCTTCCAGTGGTAACTGGGTGAAAACAGTGAGTTGAAGTATATGTTTGACATTCAGTTTACATCAAATTAAAATGTCAAAAGTTTTTGACGTCTGATTTGATTTTTGACATCAAATTGGAATCTTTTCAACATCAATTGCCAACTGAGATGTGCACCTTCGATCAAATGTTTATGGTCAGTTATTTTTTGGTTTTTAACAATAGCCTAGTTTCATTTAGCAAGGATGCATTAAGTTGGTCAAAAGTGAGAATAAAAACATTTCTAATGTAAAAATGCAAATGTAAAAACAAAGAATCCTGAAAAAAAAAAGGAATCATTGTTTTCATAAAAATATCAAGCAGCACAACTGTTTTCAAAATTGATATGAAATTACTATTATTAGAATGATATTAGAATGATTTCATTTTCAAATTTATTCAGATAGAAAACTTTTCAAACTGTAACAATATTTCACAATATTACGATTTAAACTGCATTTTTGCAAATAAATCAGCATAAAAGACTTTTCAAAAACATTTAAAAAAAAAAAAAAAAAAAAAAAAAAAAAAAAAAAAATTCTTACCAACCCCAAACTTTAACAATAACAAATGTTATATGATGGTAATTATTCAACATAATAGGTATATATCTAAGTAATGGTGTATTACAATCTCACACCATGGTACTTTTTTGTGAGGGTGGAAGAGGGAATGTTATGTTGAATCATTATTAATGTATAATTATTGAACTTAAATGACTCACTATTGTTAAATTAGTTTTTGTAAGGCATATTTCACTCAGTTAATCTGGCCCTGGGGCCTTTTTATCTGCGCAGAGTCAGAAATACTGACAAAAAGTCAGAATTTCAAAACATTAACAATTAAAACACATCAAATTATTTAGTGGAGTCTTCAAATACTGTGTATGGACATTCAAACACCTCTTATGTTTGACACTGGAAGAAATTATTGCAAAATGTTTCAAAAAACAAACATTTCACAAGCAGCAAGTTACCATTACAGATGACATTAACTTGAATGAGAAAGATGTCCTAATTCAAACAGCTTCATATTTACGATGAGACCTGATGTTGTTTTATTATCATAATGACCTCTTGCACACCTCTCTTCGGCCGAGCTTCTTTCTCAGCCTTGAAATGGATCCTGAACCAGCAGTCGAGGAAGTAACAAACCACTATTTGTATACATCTGTTTACCCAGTTTGCACCTTGTCTTCCTGCACCCATGCTGGACTGTGGCCACTGGCTAACTGGGTAGCCGGCATACAGCGATGACTCTTATATGTGCCCAGATGCCTGAAGCTCCTTCCACACTGGTAGCAAGAATAGGGCGTAGCACCGCTGTGAATGCGCATGTGTGTGTATAAGTTACCCAGCTCTTTAAATCTGCGGCCGCACTGGGGACAAGCATATGGACTCTCTCCGGTATGCACGCGCTGGTGCCGTTTCAGTCCGGACAGCACTGGGAAGCCCTTACCGCACTGTGGGCAGGGGAAGGGGCTCTGGGCTCCGCTGTGGCTGAGGCGGTGGCTCTTGAGACGCGCCGCGTGCCGGAAACGCTCTCCGCACTCGGGGCAAACGAAGGGCTTCTCGCCGGTGTGGATGCGCTGGTGCTGCCGCAGGTTGCCCAGATAGTTGAAATGACGCCCGCAGTCGCCGCACTCATATCCGCCCTCCACTTTCTTCTCCCGTGCACCTCGGCCAACAGGTCTTTCTGGGCCTCCCAGAGCTCGGCCCACCTCGCCCGAGTCGCCCTCCCCGCGAGAGGAAGAACTGCCCGGGGCCGACTGCAGAGTGCTCTCGTCATGATGCATGAGTTTGATGTGCTCCTCCAGGAAAGAGGAGTCAGGGCAAAGGGTTCCACAGAAGGGGCAGATGAAGGTGTGAGAGGAGAACTGCTGACCTGGACAAGACAGTCAGTAAATCAATTCATATTTTCAAATCACATCAAAAAGGATTTAAAGGGATCATTCATGCAAAAAAGAACAAAAAGGATAAAGTTACGATCATTGCATTTTTTTTTATACTATGCATGGTGACTGAGGTTGTCATACTGTCCGATAAACTCTAGTTCAAAAGTTTGGGGATAATTCTTTTGATTTTTTAAACATTTATTAATTTAACAAATGATAAAGACATTTATAATGCATAAAATGTTTCTATTTCAACTTTATTTTCACCAATGAATTTAAAAATATGTATCACGTTTTCCAGAAAAATATTTTTTGATATTTCTTGAGCAGCAAATCAGCATATTAGAATGATTTCTGAATAATTGTGAAGAAATTACATTTTAAAATATATCAAAATAGAAAACAAATTTAAATTGTAATATTTCACAGTATTACTGTATTTCTGATGTAAATACTAATTTCTAGAGAGCACAATTTCTAGAGTCAATTCATACATGATGCAACTTAATAACATGAAATCAAAACTGAGACACCTTGCTTAATGCACATTCCAAGCCATACTGTCAATGATTCATCAATGCACAGTATTCCAAAACAAATAGTTAATATTTTGGATAATGTTAACCAATACACCTTTACACTGTTTAAGCAAACTAACATTCATTTTTTGACTCCATCGTTGTACGTTCACCCACCATCTGAACAATTCCAGCTGGATTAAATCAAGTCCTGCCCAACATTTTCTCTCACTGAAGACACATTTTACTTGTAAAAATTGAAAACACTGTTTTTTTATTCCTCACTGACAAGGCTGTTGGTAGAATTTGGAGCACAAAGGCTAAAGACTAGGACTAAAAATGTAACTCACAGTAAAAATAAATTAAGGTAAGGATCAGTATTGAACTTAAAGATAAAGATCAATTAAATATTCATATCAGGGTCAGAGGTTTACAACACATAATGCTTCCCAGCTAGATTCATATACAGGTGCATCTCAAATTAGAATGTCGTGAAAAGGTTAATTTTTTCTTGTAAGTTATTTCAAAAAGTGAAACTTTCATATATTTTAGATTCATTGCATGTAAAGTAAAACATTTCAAAAGTTTTTTTGTTTTAATTTTGATGATTAGAGCTTACAGCTCATGAAAGTCAAAAATCAGTATCTCAATATATTAAAATTAGTGGTGTCAAAATTAGCGCGTTAACGCATGCGATTAATTTTTTCTGATTAACGCGTTAAAAATATTTAACGCAATTAACGC
>JAFVLL020015474.1:0-33718 GCA_021397915.2 Tor tambroides
AAATAATATTCACTTTTCTAATAATACTGGCTGCCTCTGAAAAAAAAAATGAGTAAGCAAACATTAAGGGTACAGAGGTAGAGAATAAAGGCATGTGAATGTTATATGTGTTTTCAATCTCTTCCTCTCAGCTGTCAAATTGATTGCTATTTCTACAGTGTAATTGGTGGTTTTTGCTGTGAATGGTTTGTGGGGTGCATACGAGTAAGTGTGTGTGTGTGTGCGCCCTCATTATGTGACAGTCTTGCTGGAGGTCCATATGGTTGAAAGCAGTCATGAGCCATGAGCCATACTTCAGAGCCATGCAAATTATCTCCTATAGAGTCAGAGCAGGGGACCACATCATACTGCTTGAACTCTTATCTAATCTCTAATCCTGAGATACAGACACATCACATCACTACGCATCTACTGTATATATCTAAAATATCACCCATGTATACACACTTGTGTGTTCTGTTCAAAAGTTTGGAGATTTTTTTAAAGAAATGAATAGTTTTATTCAGCAAGGAGATAATGAAACAGATAAAATTGATTGTAAAGAAAATGTATAAATGTTTCTTCAGCAGCAAATCAGCATATTAAAATGATTTCTGAAGGATCATGTGACACTGAAGACTGGAGTAATGACTGATGAAAATTCAGCTTTGCATCACGGGAATAAATTACACATTAAAATACAGTAAAACAGAAAAAAGTTATTTGTAATTGTAACAATATTTCACAATATTACTGTTTATATCTTACTAAATATTTGATCAAATAATTATCGCAACTTTGGTAACCATAAAAGACGTCTTTTGAACAAATAAAAAAATTCTATTCACACAAAACTGTTGAAAGTACATAGGTATACACACACGCACCCCACAAACCATTCACAGCATGTAGATGGGGCGGTGTGTGGTCAGGTGTGAGAACTGCACAGTTTAGTTGTAACTGGATATGAGGACAGCAGTGGAGGCGGAACACATGAGGGATTTGGGGTAAATTGTTGCGGTGATTGCACTTAACCCAGCAGGGAACGACTGAGGTTAGCTGGCCAGCTCAGATTTACAGCTCTTCTCTTAATCAAGGTGAACGAGACATAAGGACTAGAAACGATATTGTCAGTATTACCAGTGTACGTCGCGGAAAAAAGAGCCATTAATCGCCTAATAATGTCATAAAAAATATTTTATTCATTTGCATAACAGTCCCAAAAACAATGCACTGTTTATGTATTATGCATAAATATTCTGCATATTTTCAAAAGCATTTGGGGGACAGAATAAACCTGAAACTCATTCAGCAATTTGTATGATCCTTAATAGATATTACACTCTTATTCCAGATCCAAAAAGCAATACAAGGCTGTAAAACCAGCTCCCACTCAACTTACTTATGAAATACATACACCCTGTAATTACGATCCCTTCAGCACAGTCTAAACTGACCATCAGACAGAGCCAAGATTCAAAACAGCTGGTCCCTTTCAGTTCAGTCTGACCCAGCAGACAAAGTTAAATGCAAAAAATAAGGTTGACATCTGCTGTATCCCAAATGAGAGCATCATTATTCAAAGTCAGTTTCTGTATCTGTCATTGTGTCACAACTGAATCCAGTACAGTCTGACCAATGTAATAATTATTACTGTTGCATTATTTTTTTATCAATACCTTCTGCTGATGAATTAAAAATGCCCATAACTCTGATTGTCTACTCTATTTATTCTCTCATAATTCTGAGATTATTCTCATGAAAAATTTCCTCAATGCTGAGACACGTAGTCAAAACAAGACATCTTTGAAGACAGCATAACCACCACAATTGCTAAAATAATAATTATGTTGCCTACCTTTTGATGGTGATTGTAGGTGGTTCACTAGTTAAAGTATTGCACATATGCACATACCATCCAGCTAGACCATTTTCACCCAGACACAATCACACATACACGCACGCCAAAACCAGACCATGTGCTACACCCTAGGTCAAAGGTCAAAAGTGAGCCCCATTTCCTGTGGCCTGTAACATCAAAATGTCTTTATTATTCAGATCGGTCATGAAAGCTAAAAACGGCTCCAATCCAGAGACCGTTGCAGACCACCGTCTACCAGATGTTCATAAAAACACAGAAATAAACAGAAAAAAAAACACGCAAAAGTGAATTCATCAAGGAAACTCAAAGCAGACATGGCCGATTATTTGTTTTGACGTAATGCTGGAATAAATAAAGCACAATGTGACATACATTAAAGTCAAAATTGACAAAGAATGTTTTAGTTTTGCTCATCAAAGCCCTTCTGTTTGCAAGGGAACATAAAAAGAAAGGAAAAGAATGGAAAATGCTATCCGCATGACCGCTGTTTAAATGCTAATGTGTTTAGTGGGAGAAGAGAGTGGCTATTTGTGCACAACATCCTTCATGCAGCACTTTTAAAGAGCGGTAATGTGGACGGATGCCTCCAGGGCCTGGTCTGGGTAATATGACTTTGTGTGACTTCTCAGCATGCCACATTAAAGACTCATTGCTTTACTTTTAAAGAGACTCTGTTTTCTTTAATCAGGGCCACTGGCTGTCCAGATGCTTAATAAAATGTGTTAGGAAGTGGATTACAACGCAAACGATCTGGCATTTATATGGTTGCACTGATGAGATACACTCACAACTGTTTTGTTCTGAACTCATGTCTAACTAGCTCTCTGCTCCATTGGTTTACAAGGGTTGCATATCAACATAAAAACAAATAAATCTGAAGCCCGATTCGCTAGAAAACCTCCTTATTTTATAGTTTCCTAAAATTAAATGAACTGTTCCTAACTTTTAAATAACTAGATCAAGTAAAAATTGGTCCATATGACTCATTCTGGCATTATTCACATCGACTTTCTTGTGAACTATGCTGTTGAATTGTTTTGGATAAAAGAATCTGCAAAAATGAATACATGCAGCCTTGAGTTTGCTAGCACTAATTTCAGACCACAATTAGATATTCTAGTCTCTATAGATATGGCTCAGGTCCCTCCTTTAATGATTTTTTTGTACATGATTTATTACCTGCTAGGTAAGACTGTTAGCCTGATCGCAGTGAAAATGAATAGTGCTTTCTCCAAATCAAACCACTCAATTTCTGTTGCACAAACAGTGCAGGATGAGTTACACATCAAAGTTTAATACTTAAGTTAAAGGTTTTGGAAATAATTATTGTGTATCACTTTCTTATATGTGAGTAACACATTAATCAACAGGGCACAGCGACATATTTCCCAAAATACAAGCCAAGAATCTCTCAGTCAACATCACTTTAATCGGTGTTTACTCATCACAGGTGTCTGGCTGAGATGTGTATCTCAAGTCATGCAGTGGTTGACCTGAATAAGAGTTCCCAGAAAAGAGAAATATATATATATATATAATACACATATATGTATGTGTGTGTGTCATGCAGTAATGGCTGGTGGGCTCTCAGCAGGGGCAGTGCAGGGTCAGATCACTGGTCAGGCTAATTAGGCAGACAGTGGTCAGGCTGTGCTGTCAGATGTTTGGAGCTATTGATGTCATCTGCCCTGCGGCTGCACACGAGCCCAATGAAAATAGGAGAAGGCCAGCATGGTCATCACTCACATGACCCCATCTCACATCCTGCTAACACGTAAACAAACCCCTCTTATTACTTTATAGCATATATTTCTCTGTTTCTGCCACGGGATTAACATCCCGTGGTAACTAGGAATTACTGGAACAGTCTAGATCCAACCCTTAAATGATCTGAGGTGACCAAACACCTGAGAAGAGATGATGCCAACCCCTCAGAGGACCTCAGAGGATGCCAACCCTCAGACAACATACAGAATTACCAAATTTTGCCCCAAGTTAAATATATAAAGTTTCTACAATATATAAATATTTTGTGGAAACTTAATTTCCTGTAAAGCTGCTTTGCAATGATTTGTATCGTAAAAAGCGTTATACAAATAAACTTGAATTGAATATGTAGCAAATATATATTAGTTTTTTATCATAATTTGAAACATTTGGATTTAAAACATTTTATTATTTTTAACAAATTATTATTTTATAATTATTATTCTAAAAAATATTATTATTAAATATTTACATTTTTCAAATATTTCTATTTTCCGTAAAAATAAATACAAAATAAAAAAATAAAAAAACATTAAAAAAATATTACATGTAAAAACTAATTAGAGGTGATTTATAAAGCAAGAATCAAAAAAGGCACAAAAAAACCCACTAGGGAGCAAAATATTATGTCATATCATCTCATTTCATTTTAGCCAAGCAATCTGCTAACAGCAACCAAGCCACTACTCAGAACCCCTAAGAAATAGCAAAGAAACCACTCAAAACACCTTATAGCAATTGCATGGAAAATACAGAGAAAGTCAAGCTAAATCTGACATTGCAGTGATGAGTTTTGTATGACAAACTTCTTAAGAAAATGTAAAAATGTAATTCTTATGATCACACCTATATAGTTTATTGTGGGAATTTCTGGGTTCTAATTTTGGATTTTCGTTTTCCTCCTCTTTTGCATGCGTAGCTGGTTTTGCAGGTATATCCACAACAGTTGTTTCCCACGATCCATTGTGCCCTGTAGCGGCACTGCCACTGTCACTGACTCGCTGACTCATCTCATTTCACACACTCAGTCCGTTACACCGTTAAAAAACACAAATGTCATCACATGACTGTACTCCCTCAGGTGTGACATTGCCCTTGTAGACTGGTTTGCGATAATTGGGTTTACATGCTAATATTAGGTCTAAAATGTCACCTACCTGAGGCCTGCCTGTCAGGAATACACCCGAATAAGGTCAAGCCCTGAAAAGGATGAATGCAGGTAAAGCAGAGGACATTGTGTGGTATTCTACAGGACACATTATTCTAACACATATTAGATTAGCTAATATCTCTTTTCTATATAATGTAATCAAATAGATAAGAGTAATTCAGGGACACAAGACTTTCCCCCACATGACTGCTTACAGTCCAACTAGGAGATTGTAAATGTGTGATTCTTGTTTTTTCAATCAGTTTTAACTGCCTTATTGCATTAAGAGACTATAAAACAGAAATGTAGAAAGAGAGGGAGCTGAATCACAAGGGATTCTTTCATTTTTCCAGAAAGGGTTCATTATGGCTTACGTTTTCGATCAAGCAAGTTTATAGCCTACTATTGATTTGTGTGATGTTTAATATACAACATTATAAAAGAGTCAACCTATCCGGAAGCAGCAAAATGAAAATGTAATGATTGTAAAGGATTTACAGATATCAGTATACTCCTACCAAACCTGTTGTGTTTACCCTTTAATTATCCATTTGTTCTGGCAGTACTTGAAATACTGGCAAACATGATTGACAGAATTTCAAAGAAAACACTTAAATCAGTGTCCTCCAAGAAAAACCTCTTCTTTGTACTACATATGCTATACAATTAGACCAAAATTACAGAAAAATTTAGTGAAACTGCTATTAGCCGAAATAAGTTCACAATTGTGAGAGATGCCCTTGATATAAGCACTTATAAGTAACTTTTAGTCAGTACAGTTCATAAACTTTACAGATGTGAAGACTCCAAAATCTAGTGAGCTTCCACCTAGAAAGCAACATTAAGGCTGTTTCTTCTAAGACACCTCATTTTGGCCAAAATCTAACATCAAGTGATAAGGCAATCCCAGAATGCATTGCAACTAGCTCTGTGAAACCAGTTCATCCAAGAGAGTTGATTATTCTCATATTCCAAGAGTATTTAATCCTGCAAAGTACAGATAAAAATAGTATATGTATTATGCATTTTTGTGCTTGCTGGCTTAGCTGTTAGCTTAACAACACTAACACCGACTTTTACTGGAATTCACTGTTTGTGAGACATTAAGAGAGTTGCCGCCTAAATAAGTCATTTATGGTCGACAGCTTCTGAACTCATGCTGCTTCATAAGGTAGCTGAATATTTAGAACATTTTGGAACAGAACCAAATCTCACAGTCTCTTCTCGGCTTCACCCATAAGTGTGCATACACATGAGTGTATATGTGTGTGTGTGTGTGTGTGTGTGTTTGGAAGTAGGGCTTGTGTGCAAAGTTTAATGTTTAACTCAGCTGGCAGGTCAGTTTTTCATGCGTGTATATTTTGGTTTGACAGGCGAGTTTGAGGTTGTAGATGTCCAGGTGTAGGAAAACGGTCACTTATGCTCACCATCTATCCCTCTCACCTCCCAACTCACCAAGAATAAACACCACAGTGCAAAATATTACACGTAGAGAAAACGTCAAACTTTTAATATTAAAAAGTACAAGTTGATAACAGCATTCCCAGTGGAACATTTAACATTGTCTAATAAAGTGTTCTTATGTCTTAAATTTAAAAGCCATACTCTTCAAAAACAAAAGTATATATATATAAATAAAAAAACATAAAAAAATAAAATTGGAAAAAAAGGAATAAAATAAATAAATAAATAAATAAATACTTTTTCTCAATTATTTTAAAAATCTAAGGACGCACGAGGGGAAGAATGTGAATGCTTTGGTTGTGAAAAAGAGCATTATCCACACCGAGGTCATACGGTTAGCATGGGTGCCATGTGACCCTTCACAAGACCCATTTCTCCGTCTCTTTTTCTCTCTCTCAGCCACAAGACTGCCCGCTGACTTCCTCTTCGGCCACTCCCGCCCATCCAGACAAGCAGACAGCTCTTATACAAGAGCTATTGAGCTTAATCCAAAGAGAGCATCAATACAGTTTTACATTATCACTCAGGCTTAGCAATGATCTCCATGCGTTTAGCCAACGCTATCTCACGGCAATTCGTACGTATTTTACGAGGTGGCTAATTCGTACGAATTCGTACGACCTCACTCGTATGATTTAGTACGATTTGTCTAAACCCCAGTGACGGGTAGGTTTAGGCAAAACATTTTGTTAAAACATACAGCTTTATATTAAGTGAAATCCATTGCCTTGTCCATTGACATTCATGATACTTGCATCACTTCAAACGTAATTTTTGTAAAAATTATTCTGACTGATACCAATAAGCCAATAGTTATTTTCTTATTTTCTTCAATAATGATGTTATGTCCAGTAGCTGATAAATCAGAAAAATCTATACTTTTTGTCTAAAAAGAAAAATAAAACACTAAAAACTAAAATCAATATTTTTTAATGCTACAATCTAAGCAGCATGGCATTACAATGTACAGTATCAGATTTGAGATTTGCTAAAGATTACATTTAACCGCATGATTAAATTACTATTGCTTTTAAAGAATAAATTAACTTAAACTTAAGAATAACTTAAAAATAATCTAAATGTAAGAATAGAGGGAATGAGCATGCACAATTAAATACAGATACCAATAAATAAAGAAAAACTCTCATATTGGCCAATAACATCATGCATCCTTAGAAATGATTGTCTGTGGCATGATTAACGTCACAGACACTGTCCATCACAGCTTGAATTTAATAAAGAATGTATAAAAGCAACAGACCAATAAAATAGTTCAAATTTGAATGGAATATTCAAAGACACACACACAGGAAGTCCAAGAAGACACAAACACACACCCACAAACTCTCTATTCCTCTCTCTTAGTCAGTCTCTTCTATGTGTCTACAGTGGGACACCACTTGACATGTCTATTCTACTGTCCGCCACAGCGTCGCTCCGCATCAGGGTCGGGGCTCTGACCTCAGCTTCCTGTCTCCCAAAGCCAGTCTTTATGTGACCACACAGGGTGACATCATGGTCGCCACCGGCGGTCACTCACTGTTCATCTGCACTTTACACCCCTGCAGCCAGCCACAGTGCTCAACAGAACCGGCTTTGTGTGTGTGTGAGAGAAACAGAGAGACAGAAATAAAGACAGTGTGTGTCTGTGTGTCCTTATCACTATGAGTCCCATTCCAACTGTAGCAAGGCCAGAAGAACATCCACTCCTCCATTCCAAACCATTTCCTGTGTTTCAGACATCAGCCAGGCTCTGTGAGCACCAGTTTTTTGCTGATGGAAGGAGTTGTGGGTCAATAGAGGTCATGGCCCACATTGTGGTGACTCTGGCTGTTCATAAGACCTCTTGATTCTTCACGTCCAAATGAATAGGAATGAATGTGATCATATAATAGCATATTATCCAAGTGTAATGCTTAACATGTCAAATGCAGATGGCTTTCATATGCTGATGATGACTCCTGTGAATGGGAAGCGGAAATGGGGCAGGATGCCATTAGGCACTTCACAGTTTTTCAGGCCTTTCCATCTGTCATATTTTTTAAAAATGACAGATTTACTAATGACGGCTTTGAATGTCATATTTTGTTATATAATGTTGATAATCTGTGTAAACATCATCACAAGCTCTGGGACACACAATTCTGCAAGCTTTAGAGGTGTTGACTTAATAAAAATATGTAGAGATAAATTGAAATGAATCTGAAAGTGCAGTTATGAAATCGCAAAGGTACGTTCCAACCATCTTTCCAAACTTGAGAATCTTTAAGGATTTCCTGAGGTTTTCCATCAAAATAAAAGTTTAAAAATAAAGAAATTAAGATATTTCTCATTTTATGCAGTAATTTTATATTTTTTATTTAGTAATAATGAAATATTAATAATATTAAGTAGTATATCCAGTATTAGTATTTTATAGTCATAGACATACATTCACAAACAAGCAAACCTGGATTTTTTTTTTTTTTTAAATCACAAATTTCATCAGAAAAGCCCTACATAAAAGCTGCAGTATATGTGATATGTGTTGTTGTTGGACTAAACCCAATAGTCAGCCAAAGTGCAAAAGAATCTATCATGAAACTAAAGGCTTTTATTTGGCTATTCAGAACAAACACACACATATACTGATCTTTATAGCAAAGACATGGAGGAATGTGGAGCTCTGCTTCTGCTTATTGTGGCTGTAAAGACGCATAAACTTTCAAACAAACACATTCTCACCTCTGACCTGAAGTACATGTGACACAGCTCAGTTCACAGCACTACAGCAATATATTGAGAAATTGAGTGGCTTCTCTTGCATCACAATGTCACAATGTGCTTATAATTTGCAGATATGTTCACCCAATTTAGGTAAAATACATCTTGCTCTAAATATCACTTTTCATTTTGAGGAACATCTCAGAATCTCAACAGAATCAGAATTGACATATTAAAGTCAGAAAAAAATGGAAATTTTCTAAATGCATGTTATTGATCTTACTGTGAACGATTCATCCATGCATTTTTGTTACTTTTAAAAAAATAAAAATATAACTTGATATTCCAGTAAAATTATTGACTTCTCCAATCATTTTCTAAACTCCGCTCAAGTTTTACAATCAAGCTCAAATTCTGATCTGCCTCCAACCAATCAACAACCGATGACTAGAATCAAATATCCAGCCTACATTATTTTCTCTTTTCAACAGTCTATTTCAATCGGATATGAAAGAAATGGAACTACCTCCATTACATTCTGATTTTAAAGGGATCTCATTTTTCCTTCCTATAGTAGCTAATGTAGACAGTAATAATAGTGTTAACATCTGACATGGAACTAACTGAAAATGAACATTCATACATACTTTAGTTTTATGGTTTTATAAAAATCCAGAATCAAGAACATTCACGAATCTTATAAATAACAATGAAGCCCAGTGAAAAAAGTAACGTGAACTGTGTCCAGAGGTGCGCCTGTGTTTTTCTATACTTCGTAAATTAGGCGTGTCTGTGCATCTGTAGGCCAAAGTTGTCTCTTTTCTTCCCTTTTTCCACAAGTCCATTAAACCACAGCTTATTCAGATCATGCCTGATTCTGATGCAGTGAACGTGACTCCACGGATTCTGGATTTGTAATGGGGAACAGCCTGAAGGTTACTCACACACATACACAGTAAAAATAGCAGAGTTCACATTCTGATGTAGTGAAAGAGAAACATAAGTGAAAGTAAATAGTAACAACCTGTTAGGTTAAATGCTCAAAAAACAAACCCTAAAAAAGAGAAGTGACTGATAGTAGCTGAAGTCTGCGTTAATTCCTCACATATCTTATCCTGTGTTATTCTCTTTCTGTAGGGAAAAAAAACCTTTCCCTCCACTTAACTTTTGGCATCTGTTTTCATTTTGTGACACCACAGGAAATATAAGAGACTTTGTCTGCCTCAACCACCACTGATAAGATATTCAGTCTTAATATATAGTTAGCAATCACACATGATTGTCCAGCAACTGATCTTTGTACTAAGACTCTGTGAATAATACAGTAGGCTACGGTATGACAGAGAACAGCTTTAAGTGCGCATGAGTTGTGGCGGAGTGTTGGAAAGCGCAGGTGACCCCGTCATCTTTGGTTAGTCAAGTTTGACGATTACAACAATCTCCAGAACCATTACCAACTACAGTCACAGCAGAAAAAGCTTGCCAAACGCTTAAAAGACACCTGCTAAACAAATTGGAACATTTGCATTGGAGCGTCTACAGTTCTTTAAAAAAAAAAAAAAAAACATTCGGAGAGAAGAGAAATAATTCTCGCGTTTTGCCGTAGAAACACTAATTGCCCACAGCTTTTCCCAAAGGCTTTGGGAAAAGAAGAGATTTAGCTCATTTCCACTGTTTGATTTCTATCAGTGATGGCCCACACAATAAATTCTAGTTTATGTATTTTAATTAAGTAATAGCCTAAATTACTAAAATTAATTACTATTTAATCGCTGTGGCTTTTCAATAAAATAAAATAAAAACAATGACTTCATGGAGAAACTGAAACACCTCTGGCTATTCCATGCGATCAATGAACGCATTTGTGATTGGTTACAATTCCAAAAAAAAAAAAAAAAAAACATGAAAGAAAGAACAAGTTCCAAAACACTTTAATAAACCAGAAAAGATCTGATGGATATGCTTGATCTTTCGGGAAATTTTAAAGATTTACATACTAAGTTTTTAACATTTATCATATTTGTATACTCAAGCAGCATGGTGAGACGGATTTGAAACAGCACACCAAACTCCTCTCTGAATGTGAATTAAAACAAAGCAACATTCACACAGTTAACCCTGCAGATCAACCCTAACCCGCTTTTACATTCTCAAAGGTAAGAAAAATAAACCACGGCTTGTGAGTATTACAACTTCATAGCAGAGTCTGTCTTTGTGTTTAACAATTTATTATTGGCCTGTGAAAGATCATGTTTGGCCAGCAGAGGGAAATGGCCTGTGACCCTGAAGGCCATGTTTGGCCTTCCTCATGACCATGAGAACTCATGAGCAGCGCTGCAAAGCCCCGTGGGATATGCTGTCGGTTCTGCCTATAGGCCTGTTTCTTTCCCATGAACTTCAGTGTTGGGTTCCAGATGAGGCTTTGAATCCACCTACAATGGATATGGAAGGGTTGCTTTGACATCAAACAGGGCATATTTTATTATGACTGTTATTGTGGTTAAATGTGATCAATGAGAGAGTCATACTTAATTCAAATGTCCAGAAAAACACAATTTTGCCTTCAGTATATTTAAGTAGTGCAGTTATGGATTTGTTCATATCCTGTCGAGAGCAAATAAATGTTCTTTTTTTTCTCTGCAGAAGGTAGTTCTCTCTTAAGAAGGGGAGGGACTGACCTCTGAGTGACAGTTTCGGTCTTCTTTCTGACTGATTCTTGTTTACCCAGAATCCACTCTGTTTACCCAGAGGTCCAGCAGAAAGATGGGCATTCATCACATTCACCTGGGTTTGAAAACTGGCAGATGACTTGCCATATGTGTGTTTGTGCAAGAGAAAGACAGAAAGAACATTTCATGAAAAACCACAAATACATGTAATATAATGACTATTTGTGTAATCATTAAAAATTGACTATTTTACCCAATATTTATATAGTGCTATGCATTGGTAGTGAAAATAAGATGCCTTTTACTTTGTGATGTAAATAATTGTTTTTTTTTTTCACCAATAAAAGCTTTCTTTTTCATTAAAAATCATTGTAATAAATCAGTGCATCATACTGTAAACAAAATGGACAATTACCAATGCATGAATCAGACTCACCCGGAATGCCTTGCTGACAGATCCTGTTCAATATCTTCATTCCCATCACATTCCTGATCATTTATGTATACTATTTTCCACAGTGCAATGAAACGTGAAAATTTAGCACTCAACAATTTAATGATTATATAATTGTGCTCAATTTTATTTAATATTTCATGAAGTAAAATGTATATATGTGCATGTAACATAAATGTCTATGACAGCCTGCCTGTGCACATTTCAGTTCACCTTCAAGATGCATTACTGCTCTCAATATAATGACATAATTGGAGTGTATTAGTATTGTGCTTTCTCTTTTCAAAATGTAGCTCACATCTTGCTGATATGAGCATACAGATGTGTGTGTGTGTGTGTGTGTGTACTTGTTTTTTCTATCCTGGTGGGGACCTGAATACACAGCCTCATGGGGACTTGTGTCACGGTGGGGACCTAAATTGAGGTCCCCACGGGTAAACAAGCTTATAAATCACACAGAATGAAGTTTTTTGAAAATGTAAAAATGCAGAAAATTTTCCTGTAAGGGGTAGGTTTAGGTGTAGGGTTGGTGTAGGACGATAGAAAATACGGTCTGTACAGCAGAACAACATTATGCCTATGAGAGTCCCCACAAGGATAGCAGAACAAGTGTGTGTGTGTGTGTGTGTGTGTGTGTGTGTGTGTGTGTGTTTTAGGGCTTTTATATAGAAACATACAATTTGAGTGAGCCCAAAAGCACTGATGTCCAATTAGGCAGTGAAGAACATGTAGAAGCAGTAATGTACACATCTGCACGCACACACAGAGACACACAAAGCGCTAATGTGTGCATTAACATTTTCCTGACATTGCCAGGCCATTAGCAGCTGGTTGACTGGCTAGTATAATAGACCAGGATACTAATTCAAGAGGTGAACTCCGCTTCTGATGAGGGGGATGAGTGGAGGTGTATGCTTAGAAAAGACACACACACAAAAATAGGACAGTTTTCTTTTGAAGAATAGCAGCCGGCGCATACACAAACAAGCATTAGCCGACGAGTCTGAACACGTTTTCTTCCTTGCTTTTAATTCACTCTATTTCACTAGTCACGTTCTTTGGAAATGTCTCAGCCTTCCAAGTGGTTCGACGACATTTCCCGGGTGCATCGCTGCGGTCTTCAGGCTTACTTTTCCAGTTTCGAGGGAATTGTGGAAAAACGCCCACAATTGTGTACTGAATGTATAACAAAATCAATACCCGTTAGACTAGAACAGGGATTTCCCCTCACAAAATTTTATTTAGGCCACACTTCCTTTTATGTTTAAGCTTACTTACTTCTTTTCATCTATTAAATGCTTCATAAACCAAATAATTCACTAAACAGAATTGTACTAAACGGACTCTTATGCAGGGATTTTCCTTTAGAGGTTAACTGCCCCCTTGACACCGGCACTGACACTTGGACGTCGGTTTAAAGTGACATCACTGTGTCATTGGAGGTTGTCAAAATGTTGTTTGGTTGATTGGGGGCTGTTGGCATGTGGCACATCTCTTGTCCACTTCTCCATCCCACTTCAGACTCTATTGTATATGACCACCAGAGTCAGCCTACATTTCCATTGTAGATGTTTACAATGGACACCAACTAGAACATCTCTCAATTGGAAAAGGAGCAGATGTTGCACTCCAAATGTTTTATTATAAAATCATATTGTGGTTAACACACAGTGACAGTGGCAGTCATGTGCTGTTGTTAATTTAAGATGTATTTGAGAAGGATCTTGAAGCTTCTCAGCAGTGTTTGCAAACACAGACAGAGGTGATGATTGTGGCTCTGTGCATCTGGTTTGGGTTGACTGGTTGAATGGCTTCCCCCACAGCACCCAGTCTGAAAGCACTGACATCTGGCCCCCTCACACACTCACACATTTACTTCAATTAACACACTCCACACACACTTACACATTGTAAAGACTGGCACACATTCAACGCTTGCTTTTGCACTACAGCTTTCAAACACAAACACCACCAGTGGATGGAGCTTTCATGCATTTGAGGAATCTTACAATACCAACACTTCACATTTCAGTCTTTACAACTAAATAAATGTGGTGACAACATAAGACTCTGTCAGAAACAAGCAGCAGACAAGTGTGGAAATGCTGGCGAATACATCGCAACCATGCAGTACAGTTGTATATAATAGTATATAATGTATATAATAGTACTCAAGGGGTCAATAGAGATACTGTCAAATTTCTCTGTCATTAAACCAGATGTGTTATAATTCAAATAGTTAGCTAATCTAAACAGCTACGCAAGATTTACTTGCACGATAGGGTTGTGCCGATAGACGATAGTATCGTGTATCGACGATAGTCAGAGATATTGCCTGTGGCTGATGCCTTTGATGATATCAACATGATTATTATTATTATTAGGCTAGTATTATTATCTAATTAATATTAGGGTTTATTTGTCCCATCATATTTCCTTTCATGTTTTTTTAACAGTGTTGTGCGTTATAACCAATCACACATGATTCCGTTGAGTTTATGAATACAGCGGCCAATCAGAGGTGTTCAGATTAGTCGACGCACTGGAGTTTTGTTGTTGAGTGCGCGCTTGCTGACTGAATTCTGCTTTCTCGTGAATTCTCTCGTCATAAACAACCAAGTGCAGATGTGCGTGTGATGTAAGTATAAGAGATAGCTTCACTGATAATAATGGGAGTGTTTTTTAAAGTGCATAAACTCACACTAGACTGAAGTCAGTGATGATGTTCTTTGATAATGTAAATGCTTCTAGTGGTAATGAATATTATATAAACACTGCTGTTTTTTCAATGCATAAACATGAAATACTCAAGTTGTCCTGGCTCTATTATAAGTATTTTGCTTTTCTCTTTAAGTTACTTGAATCATTTTGGATGTATTTTGAAATCACATTGCCAAAATTCTCTCCAAGGAGTGAGACACGAGGCTCCTGGATATTTTTAAAACATCTGACAAGGCACACGCTGGCCGTTATGTATTCCTGTCTAAGCCCTATGTGCAATCCCCTGTTTCCACTTGTACACCAGCAACTCGGTCCACCTGTTCCATGTAACTTCAATGGAAAAAGAAAAAGCCTTAAATATAAAGTGTTTTTTATAAACATGGTAACTTAAGACTGTTTAGGGATAAGGCCTGATTTTTACTGGCGTAATAATTCACTTTTTCCACACGAAGGCCAAGATACACAACATACTGAGTATTTCTCTCTCCTCTTACAGTATGTCTGTTTGGCAGTACAGCAGGCCGTTATGCATTTGTCATTAATTCCTGTTATTATCTTGATTAACTGACATCACATGGTAAGAACAGCCTTTACTGTGTATTGTTTTATTTTCTTTTATGACTCTGTGGTCACCAGCTGCACTGCAAGGTTTCTTAAGAAGTGTTAAGCAGACATACTCATATGAGTTTGTATGTTGTGGTGTCACAGGATGCATTAGTCTGATAACTTTGGCACTCTAAAGCTTAATGAAGCTAAAGTCAACGTTCTCACCCCTCTATCCAGTTTCTGCAAATTTTCCCCCATGCGGTCCTAAAGGGACACAAGCAGGGTTACCTCATTTAACACATACTGCCGGGGCCACCTGAGATATTTGAGTTGATACAGCCTCTCTGCCATCACTAAAGAGCTTTCTGCTCAACTTCTTTTTCCCCTCCAGAGATGCCAAAAAGCAAGAACTTGTATTCCAAGGAACACCACGTTCCTGTCCACTGCTGTAAGATGCTAAAAATAATTTCAGCTGTTTATAATAACAAAAACTGGTTTGAGGATGTAACTGGACAAGAACAGACACAGCACATCCAAAATCATGTGCTTCTAATTTTTTTTATGCTTGCAATAATATATATGTATATATATATATATATATATATATATATATATATATATATATATGTATGTATGTATACTGTTCAAAAGTTTGGGGTCGCTAAAATTTCTTTAATGTTTTTGAAAGAAATCTCTTATGCTCATCAAGGCTGCATTTATTTGTACAGTAAAATCAGTAATATTGTGAAATATTATTACAATTTAAAACAACTGTTTTCTATTTGAATATTTTAAGATGTAATTTATTCCCATGATACAAAGTTATTACTGTACTCCAGTCTTCAGCGTCACATAATCCTTCAGAAATCATTCTAATATGCTGATTTGTTGCTCAGAAAAAATTCTTATCATTGTCAATTTAAGCAAGCTGTGCTGCTTAATATTTTTGTGGAACCTGTCATACATTGTTTTCAAATTCTTTGTTTAAGAATGTTCAAAAGAACATAATTTATTTAAAACAGAAATCATTTATAACTTTATAAATGTCTTTACTATCACTTTTGATGAGTTTATTGTGTATTTAAAGGGATAGTTCACCCAAAAATGAAAATTCTGTCATTAATTCCCCTCATGTCGTTCCAAACCTGTAAGACCTTTGTTCATCTTCGGAACACAAATTAAGATATTTCTGATGAAATCCAAGAGCTTTCTGACTTTTCAACTTTCTGAAAAGTATTCTCGCTTCATAAAATTATGGTTGAACAACTGATGTCACATGGACTATTTTACCGATGTCCTTGCTACGTTTCTGTACCTGGGAACATTTCAGTTGTGTTGCTGTCTATGGAGAAAGCTGCGATGGTCAGAAAGCTCTCGAATTTCATTACAAATATCTTAATTTGTGTTCCGAAGATGAATGGTCTTACGGGTTTGGAACAACCTGAGGGTGAGTAATTAATGACAGAATTTTCATTTTCGGATGAACTATCCCTTTAAGAATCTTACTGACCCTGTGTTTGTGTGTAAAAACAGCTTGATAATGTACATTAAACCTGTCATTATCACAAAATAAACCCCTTCGTGGTGATAAAGGACCTTTTCTCTACATGTCTGGGCCCTGTTCACCCTGTCTGGGTTTATTTTCTGATAACGACAGCCAGAGCGAACACTACCTTTTAAACATTTTTTTTAATTGCATGAATTTCATTTTGAGTTCACTCATTCATTGAGATCAGTTAGGCCGCCACCAAGAGCAATACAATGACCAATATGAATTTTTAATGTTTTTATTTTTTGTGCATTTTACACAGGATTACGGACAGAGCTTTTCTTAAAAAAATAATTAGTCTCTCCTGGAGATATTGTCCATAATGACACAAAGTCATATGTACCCAATGATGTCATTACAGACAATGGGCATTCTGCTTCCAGATTTCATTAATGCCGTAAACTGGTAGAAATCTGTGTCCAGTTCATTCAGACCCGTGTGGGATTTATAGAAGAACGGAGTTTTGTGCTGTACGTCAACCTGGCAAGAAAATCGTTTGGGAGCCACAATTGATTTGCTCAGTTTTGTAACATCTGATGACTTTCTTCTTCCATCAGCGCTCCGAGAAATCCCAGCTATTCTCCGTTTGACATTTACCAAAAAGTCTTTAGCGAAACTGCGTCCAGAACTGTGCTTTTGTTCCGTCTGTTCTGGGCATTCTGGTAAGTCCATCCAGTTCTGAATGAGATCTGCAAAACTGTTGTCTCCCAACACCAGCGGCTGCCGGTTACGTCCACGCGTCAGTAGTGAATTAGTCCAGTCGTCAGGGTCACTTGCGGTCTCAAATGACGTCCAACTTTCTAGACAAGCGTCAGAGGTGGACTTAGGACGCACTCGGGTGTTGGGAGGCTGGTTGGTGCGAAGACATGCGGACGAAGATACTCGGATGTTTTTGGTGCGCCTTAACACCACACCTTCATCCTGCCAGGAGGCCTCAGAGTAGCCCGAATCAAACTCCAGACTCCGCTCGCTGCTCGGTGAGCTAACAGCCGATGGGCCGCTCGCAGAGTCCTCCTCTTCCAAAGAGCTAGACAGACAACAGGCAGAGTCGTAACTGCTCGCCTCACTGGCATCGCTGATCCTCAACCGTGCCCGCCGTTCCCGTTGGGCTATCAGCTGCTTACAAGCACGCAACCTCACTGGAGGTCCAACAGGGGGCACTGCACAGCTCTGCCGTAAATGCTTCAGATCCTGCAGGGATCGCATCATATAACGCATCTGTTCCCGCAGGCAGTCACCTGATTCCTGCAGACACAACTGCAAAAAGACAGAAAGACAGGTTAGACTCGTGGGTGCAAAATCTGAGATTTTAAAATATCTACATATGTACTACATTTGAAAAATGCAAATTTTATCATATGCATTTCATTTAATATATACATACATATACATATATATATATATATATATATAGAGTTTATTTTTTCTAACATTATATATTCATAACATTATTTTATAACAATTGAGATTAAGCAATAATTACCAAAAAAAAAAATCTATATAAAATTTGCGTCACCTTCCCTTTGATTGTGTTTTCCTTAGATTGACTAATCGTGCTCCTTAGACAGGCTTGGACCTGCATGAGCTCTGTTAGAGAGGGCATGGCTCTATTTGTCTGGAGGAGCTGAAAAACCACTCTATTCTAGGTAGAGGGCAACTGAAGAACCGATGAATGCACATCATGTGGACACACTAACGCCCTGCTATCAAAAGGATGGATGACTACTACCTTCGCATTAAAATCAGTTAGAATAAACCTGTTACTAGCCACACCTGGAACACTTCTTTTCAATAGAGTAATTACCACACCTTCTATCCATGCTGTTAGATGCATGTACACAAACATACACACAAATCATAATGAAAAAACAGAAGAGCAATAGCTTACTCATTTGAAATAGACGAAATGAGTCAACAGCAAGTTCAATACAAACTACTTATTGCATTTAAGAGTGAAGCTGGTTCATAGACATTAAAATCTATAAAAATCAGTATCAAATACTGGGTTACATCAAAGAAAATCAGAAAATAATGATCTCATGAGTCTAGAATTAACAGTCTCAAAGTGTTCACT
The DNA here is from genome assembly GCA_021397915.2 of Tor tambroides. NCBI lineage: Eukaryota > Metazoa > Chordata > Actinopteri > Cypriniformes > Cyprinidae > Tor > Tor tambroides. The sequence continues at coordinate 18,959 of JAFVLL020015474.1, forward strand.
ATAAGCAACAAGCCAGTCTCAGTTCTTAACTCGAAAACTATGCTAATGCTATGCTTGATGTTTTGGAGGTATGCAATTGAGAAATGCACAGAAAACCCAAATGCATTTTAATTTCTAATAACTCCAAAAAAAAAAAAAAAAAGCACAATAATACAAAGAGCCTAATCCAGTTCATTTGTCTAAATACCTTAATGAAAATCTAATGCATGATTGTTTTCCAAACTGTAAGTGCTAACACCAAAATCTTTTTGGGAATCTTTCCTGACATTTTTTTTTTTTTTTACATATTTGGTGAAATCTGTATCTAAACAAACATAATAATCACATTCTTGCAGTAATAGTAGCATACACACAAGATTGAGTGACTAGCATTATTTCTATGCACAGATTGGCATGGGCTACAGATGTAATCCCATATGCTGAAATTTCAGCAACAGACATTTCTTCACAGGAACTAATCCTTTGAGGCACATAATGTAAAATGGTGTCCAATTAGTGCAGTTTTACTGAGTAAACAATCTATGGTAATTAACAATACAAAGCCCTAATGTCTGTGGCAAGATGATAATTTGGAGGCATGCTTACCATGATTCTCGAACGAGTCAAAATCCAGTATTTTAGATACTCCTGAAGTAGAAATAAATGTTTTATGAAACATCATGTTTTGCAAAAGTAAAAAACAAATAAAAAAAATTGCCTTTGATTAACTGGGAAAACAGACATGAGTAACTTTGAACAGATAAAAATCATGCATTAAACTGATCAAATGTAGAATCAAGACTTGCACTTACATTTGTTGTGAGAGGGGTTGGAAAAAGCCTTCAGTACAATCCAGGCTGTGCAGATGTGGCTCTTGTGACTCAAACTCCAGATCATGAACCCCTTCACTGCAGACAGGCGCATATGTGCGTCTGTGTCATTCCAGCATGCACGTCTCAGCCAATCACAGCGCAGCATCGCGGCAACATCCAATCAAATCATCTCAGCGGGAGCCAACCAGAGCTCGACTGAAATCTGAGCGCTCACTTCCTCCCTCTCTCAAATTATGAATATATTCAGTAATGCCAAAGTACCACAGACACTATATATTTAATATGATAATCACGTTTTAACTACCTGCAAATAAAGATACATCTATCTATCTATCTATCTTCATTTAAAGAAGTCACCTTTATATAGTCACCTTTTCTATAGCGCTTTATACAATGCAGATTTTTAAAGCAACTTCACAGTAATAACATAGAAATATAAATAACGGTGCAAAGAAATTGTAAATAATAAAGTATTATAAATAATAGCTATTATTTACGACTCTATATAATTTAATAATTATGTATTTTGTTTTTCTACGTTCTTTTAACTCTTTCCCCGCCAGCGTTTTTTTAAAAAGTTGCCAGCCACCGCCAGCATTTTTGATGATTTTCACCTAAATTTGACGGCCCTCAGAATATTTTCTGCTATGAATATATGAACATATTATATATCAAAATAAAGAACCAAGCCTCTGCTTTTAATCAAAAAACTATTTTATTCTATCTTCATGTGTTCATGTTTTATCACCCCTTGAATGCACATAGGTTTCATCAGAAATACAACATTTTGAACAACTGAGAAAAATGCATTTTTATAAAAGTAGTGCATTTTCAAGCAAAATACATTCAAATGTCAAATTCTTTCACCTGTAAATAATTATATGAATAACTGAAATTGCATTCAATAAACAGAACAGACAGACACACGCAAACACACACACACACACACACACACACACAACACGTTTATACACACAAACACACATATAGGCTACATCCATACATATACATACTGTACATACACACACACACACACACACATATAGAGAGAGAGAGAGAGAGAGAGAGAGAGAGAGAGAGAGAAAGAGAAAGAGAAAGAGAGAGAGAGAGATCATCACACACACACACACACACACACACACACACACACACACACACATTCAGATTGACGGGTTATCGGTCCATACACAACTAGAGATGTTTGTGTGTCTGTAAAGGCATCTCTCTCTCACTGACTACTTCGTCCCGATCAGATTCAAAATGGTCAAAACATGATCTACATATATATGTGATCTACATGTTCTCTGATCCTTCCATTTATGCCGATCGTCTTGTATTCGGACCCGTAAGACCCGGAAGTCCCGTAACTCATTCAGGACATGCGCTAGTGCTTTCCTTACCGCAATATACATAGAACACGAATTGCCGTAAAAACTCGTCAATGGCGGGGAAGCGTTGTCTCTTAATTAACGAGATATCTCGTCAATGGCGAGGAAAGAGTTAATTGCTGTTCTTGCCTATTAGAGCCTATAAAGGGGAGAAACAAGCATCGAAGTGTCTGTAAAACGTGCAAAATATTGAAGGGTACATAATACAACAGCCACAAATAAATGGATGCATGTTCATGTGACTATAATAGTAATATGTATGCTAACAATATAAATCTATACAGTTAAGCAGCATTGTTTTCATCATGAAGACCATATCATCTTTAATCTACGAACATGCCCAAATTTGCTCACGTGGGAATCCGAGTTTATTTTTCCCGTCTTTATTTTTAAACTTTATTCTAGGCCTAGTAAAGATACACCGCTGTTCCAGAATCGCATGTCATCAACACACAATGTTACCTGATAATGTGCGATCATATTAGACTCGGAAAAGTCAGTGAGATTCACGGCGTGTTGAGCAGCGCCCTCTGGCGGTCTAAAAACGCTCCAACTTCCGATTCATTTTGCGAAATCGATTGTTTTCAACTATTTGGTATGATAAACAGATTAAAAATTAATTCAAGAGCCATTGCACAAAGCACGGTTATTTCAGAAATGAACCAATCTCTGAAAAAAGACTATTTTTTTCACTAATTCCCACAAGGCCTCCACATGAGTTTGATGGCACTGTCGAGGTGTTTATTGTAATTAGAGTAAAATCTTCCCATTCCCATTCATGAATCCATTTTCTCCAATAATAATCTGTGACACATTAGATTAGATTAGAGGTGTTTGGACTTTCAGCCTCACACAAAAACATGACTGGACAATAACATTGATCCTTTTGTGATACAAAGATGAAATGTGGCAATCCAATTTACATATAGGAAAAAGTGTGAGCTGTTAACTAAACATGCAATTCCACCCATTGTGTTTAATGATGGCCACTTCACCCAGGCTGTTTAAATGATTTTCCTGAAGCGTTAAACTTTAATGTACGAGTTTACTGTGGTAAACTCATGGTCTGTCAGTAATCCGGGCATGTCTTCAAGATTCATTTCTTTCTTTGCCTTCACCAAACAGAAACAACCCAACATATTCTGCTTAAATTTATCTGTTAGTGTCCTTGATGACAAGCCTACAATCAGTTTTCAAAGTTTGGTTTGACTAGATTGGCTCATAAACTACTTCATATTGACACATTTGTAGTGCTAGTAGTAATTCACACCTCCAAGCAATTGAAGCAGCGTAAATCAAACATTTTCCAATCTCCACGTTCACCAAGAGATAAATTAGTGCAGGTAAAGTTGAAATTTTCTAAACAGAAAAATATGGGATACCACTGTTTGTTGCATCTTCTTCTTATCTGTCTAAGAATTCCCTAAGAATTCTAAGAATTCCCTTTAAAGAATTCCTGTGCATAAAGGTCCTGAGGGTCTTCACCAATTCTTTGACTTGCTGTGAGTTTCTTTCAACGCATAAAAATAGCATAAATGTTAATATCTAAGCTAATAAGACATTTCTATTAGACTATAATAGATTCTAATGCTTTTAGATAACAGTACAGTTTTCCCATCCAGAATGTGTCTATCTTTGAGAACCAAGGGTCTGATGTTTTTGTGGTATCTGTTCAAGCCATTCCAAACATTTCCTCAGTCTTCTACATGTTTGTGATATCACATCCACCTTACACAACAGGACAAGGTAAGGAGAAGATCTGTCTCCCTCTTGTGACTGAAATATCAAACACATCTTATGACAGTTCTGACCTGCTAAGAAGAACAAGCTTTTTATCTTCATTTTGATTTAATGGTTAGATGATGGTGTCATCAGAACATCATATGATTTGGATTTGGAAACTGACAGATCATTAACCCAGACTGTCTACTTGGTCCGAGCCATTAGTGTGTCTGAAGGCCCTACTAATCTCCTGGACATCAACAAGCATCAACCTTTCTGCTTCCCTTCTGTCATTGTGTATAGCCCTCATATATGCATTTTATTCTTTTAAAAATATAAAAGCAACTTTCTGTTGTTTAAGAACTGTGTATGATCAATTATCACAGACTGACAGTTCCAGAAATCACAGAAGCTGGCAAGGGTCTTAGTACTGTGACCTACACAGACATCAGTATCAGCAATGGCCATGTGACGCTCACATTCATTAAGAAATGAACAACTTCAGGTATTCACAGGCAACATGTTAATTACAAACTTAAAGGGACAGCGAGGGATATGAAAATTGATCATTTACTCACCCTGAAGTTGTTCCTGACTTGTAGGAGTTTCTTCTGTTGAACACAAAAGGCAATATTTAAAAGAATGTTACCAATCTGCTGCTGGTAACCATTGACTATGGAAGTCCTTAGCATGTTCTACATTACATATTGTGAAATGTAAAAATCATTCATATTTATAGATGCCCAGAAGATGCCCATCGTGGAACATTGTAGGTGTGGTGAAAGCAGTTGATCGCGACTGGCCCTTTAAATCCCTCCAGCTGCACATCTCAGGAGGAGACTCAGGTTTCACCATTGATCCATTCCAGCTTAAATGTTCATAAATGGTCCATTATACTCAAAACATAATTTTAAACGATTATTTCAATTGCCCACCACAATAATTACATTCTCCAGTTGCATCGTTTTCTCAGAAGAACCCAGAACTAGATTTTTAGGAAAAGCAGGATTTTGACCAGGATGTGGACAGAACTAACCAACAGACTGGAGCTACTGACCTCACCGTACAAGTTCAGGCCAGGCATGTTATGCTACTAAATTAAGATAAGCATTTAGATAAAACTAACTTATTAACGCTTGAAGCTTTGAAGTTTAAACTACTGTTTTTCAACTGGTATGGCGCCCAGATTTTACACTAGATATAAAGCTAATAAAAAAAAGTTAATAAAATACTTAATTGTCCATAAAACATTTTTAAATGTATTACACATGTATTACAAATTGCTATTCTACTGGAGTAAACAAAAAGGTATTAATTAAAAAAAATTGTATTGTACAAAAGTAAACAAAAACTTTCTTAAAACATTTTTTACATTTATTCACATCTATTACAAAATTTTAACGTATAAAAGTAAAATGTCTATAAAACATTTTTGAAATGTACAAAAATATATTACAAAATTGTATTACAACAGCGCCATGTTTATGTTCTCAATAGTGCCGTTGTGGGCTGTTTCCAAATGAACGGTCTGCGTCTGACATCTAAGATGATGTCTCTTCTCCAACATGCCAGAAGGTGGTGACACCATGTTTGAGATGTTTGTCAGGTGTCTGATGGGAAATACAGCACTGATGTGGTCGCTTTCATCACCTTTGTGCAATGGCCCACCATAGTCAGCATCTATCAGTCTAGTTTAGAGAATATATGATTGTTTAGCAATAACTGACACTCACCATCTCTTACTGTACAGATGCATGTCCCTGAGTTGATGTGTCTGTTCTATCCAGACGTGGGCGCCACAGATAGTAACGATGTTGAGTGAGTTCTGGGATCCACAGCCCAGGTTTGTGGTTATGTGTGAACTGTTCCTTAGATGAAATTCATTAAGGGAACGCATTTTTTGTTGAAAAAATTGAGAAGCAGCGTGACGTTAGCTCAAGGTTAGAAAAACAACGGAAAATGGATGACCTGGAATGCAAAAATGTGTTTATGTTGTTGCAGTTGAAACCGTCTATAAACAGCTATACAGCTCATCAGACAGTGCTACATTAAATATGAGAATTAAAAAAATATGTTCCTTACAAAAATATCTCGTAGTGTAATTATAGTTTTTGCCAAAATAACGATAGTTTGCATATCATTACTACAAGTTAGTTACAACATCAGTAGGAAAAACAATCAAAAACAGCAGTGGAAGGCGAAAATAAAGCGCGCATGCGCAAGATGATGAAAAAGGAGCTATATATGTATAGAGAGAGAGAGAGAGAGAGAGGTTAAAACCATAAAAAAAAATGCTTTGTGTGAATTTTTTTTAAACCACATGAACATTTTATTTTGGAACTTATGTAGATAACAGTTTTAGTAAGTGGGTTAGTTTTTAATGTGAATATATAATGTAGTTGATTCTTTGGTGTATGCAGTATGTCAGGCGAGTTCGAAATTTATTTGACAAATTAGTTTATCAGGTTTTTATTGTTTGTCACTTTTTCTTGTTTTATTTGTGATCTTATGTGCACTCACGCTGACGGTGAAGGCAATCCATCAGCATCAGGTGAGAACGAAGAAAATCTGTTTTTGAGACATGAGATTAACGTTACGTAGATTTAGTTGTAAAATTGTAAATTGATAATAGGCTCCTCTAAGTATAATTTATCATTTCACAAAGCAGTCACTAGATGGCAGTGTCAGTCTGTCCAAAGATAGCATACAACAGAACATAATGGCGAGTTCACAAATCTTTCACTCTCCAAACACTAATTTAGTTAAGAACTAAAGGTATATTTTCCTTTCATTTCTTTTCATTGTAGAGGTTTAATGGAAAGCTCAAGACCCAGGTTAGATTACAGTGTCCGTAAGACGTTTCCAAATGAATGTAATTATAATTTTGAGAAACATATGTTCCGAACGTGGTGATTAAGTGACCAGAGATGATTTTCTGATGTCTTTCAACAGGACAGAATATTTACTTGTGTAATTCAGCAACGTTGGTTGGAGGCTTGTCTTCCTGCGATTTGATCTCAGAAAAGAAATTAATCTTGATGTTCTTAAATAATTAAGTTAATGTTCTTACAGACCTCTCCAGGTAATGGATAGCTGAAATCAGCTAGAGTACAATACGCTAAAATTAGAAAATGTTCCAGTTGATGCCCTACAGCAAGCCCTTAAATGTGTATTTAATTACTGCAATTGGATATGAAATTAATTATTCAGCCACTGATGTGAACTTATTAACCTCCAAAAAGTACACTTGAAATAAAAACCACAGCTGGCAGAGCTTTATCTAGTGAATGAACCTTTATTTAAATTAAATCATTATATAGGACTTTCAAAAGAATTTTAATCTTTACCAAAAAAACAAAACAAAACAAAAACACTACCCTTTTTTATCAATTAGATTTCCATTATTAATTACTATTTATTCTTACATGTTGTGAAAATTCTGGAGAAGAAATGTTTACGTACAGTAGGACAACTTGGGGAGAAAATAAAGTCCTTTGTAAACGGAAGTCAAGGCACAAACAGAATGCTGGAAAGAGCGACGGGAAGATAGAAGAGAAGAAAAAAGATCATTAGATACTGTTACGTACATACTTTAAATATCAGTTACATTTTAGCAGTTCTTTCCCCATTTGTGAAGCTTTTTTTTGTGCTTTTTTGTTGTTTTTTTGTTCTTTTTTGTACTTTTTAAAATTTAATCTTAAAAAGGAATGTTACGCTTATGTGAACTGATTATTTGTATTGATATATTTGCTATCTTCTATCATGCAGGACAACTTTCCGTTTTGCTATCAACAAGGACGTCATGTAAACATAAAAAAAAAAAAAAAAAAAAGCGCTTTCCTTTTTTTAATCATACTCTTTATCCAACACCTGCTGGTTGTTTAAAAAATAAGCATTATGCAATTAAAAGTTGAATAAAATTTGCACATCAGATTCCCTAGAGTAAAATGAAAGTATATAAAAAATTTTTACCTCTGCTATTACTTAATGAACACAAAAGGAGAGAAAATAAACAACAAAAATGGACAAAGGATAATACAACAGTTGGTGATTTGTGGTCATAGCCCAAGGAGTTAATAATATAGATATTAAATGTCAAACACAACGCTGGGACAGTGACGGGAGGGAGAGAGGACAGAGGCTAAGGTCGTTGGCAATCGTTGAAATTGTGTCGGGCTCCTCTGAGCTATCAGTCATCGTGTGGAAGCAGGAGTCGTGGTTGGCCAGTGCAGATGCTCAGGACATATTCCACCCCTACTTCCTCTGGTCATCAAAACTGTTCAAGTAATCTGAAAGAGGAAGAGAAATCAGTAACGAGTAATGTGGAAACCAAAGGAATTCAATTAGGAAGGACACTGGTTGTGTTTCCTCATACCTTGACTCATCTTCCTGTTTTGTTGCTCTAGAAGAGCCCACAATCCTTCAGGTTGTTTTTGATGATGACGTCGGTGACAGCGTCGAAAACGAACTGCACGTTCTTCGTGTCTGTGGCACAGGTGAAGTGAGGGTAAATCTCCTTGGTTTCTTTCTTCTTGTTCAGGTCCTCAAACTTGGTGCGGATGTACTCAGCAGCCTCGTCGTAGTTGTTGGCACCTTGTTGAGAGGGGATATAACAAAGCACAATGAGAAAACAGTAGGAGAGGATGAACACGGAAAGATGGGAAATAAGCGACTGACAGGAAGCCAGACAAACGAAATCCAAGAAAAAGAGAACAGTACATTTAGAATGATCATTAAAATGACACATGACCTCTTCCAGTTGATTGATATCAGTTCTGTGTTAGACTGATGTCTAATGCACAACCCTGCATGGGATCTAATGAATTGCTGGCCTTTTGGACCTCATTTGAATAAACCCCTTGATGAGCACTTGAAGTCAATAGCCTCACAAAAGACTTTTAACTTTAAATTGTCGCTTCTGGCCAAAACAGTCCATAATAAGGCTTCCTCAAGTGAAAAAGCCCATCCTCCGTTGTCCTCTCACATCAAAATGAATCAACATTTGTTTAGAACAGTTTTGATTGGTTTTTACTTGTAAGCAATGCTTGATCTGTGCATATTTCTCTCCTAATTCAACAGAGATGACTTTTCACTGCAGAAAGCAATATTATGAATAAAGGACTCGTATTTTAGCTAAAAGCAATGGTTTCAAGTTAAAAATGCCTTAATGATTTGATGGCACCCATTCACTGCAGAGGATCCATTGGTGAGCAAGTGATGTAATGCTATAGTACATTTCTCCAAATTTGCTCTGATGAAGAAACAAACTCATTTACATCTTGGATGGCCTGACGGTGAGTATATTTTCAGTTTTGGGTGAACTATTCCTTTAAGAAGTTGTTTTTAAAAAATGGACTGTGTTATGATTTTTGCCTTCAGAGAGAGAGAGAGAAAAAAAAAAAGCACATTCTTTATAAATGCAAGTTTATAAATTGTTAAGTAGCATTAAAAAGGTTTATGGACTATATTACTTGGTGGAACAATTGTTTTGTCTCATATAATATTAATGTCCATTATTTATTTATTTTTATTGCACAAAAAAAACAGGTATTGATTTTTATTTTTTGTCTTTAATGCATAGGTAAAGCACTCTTGAAGCACTTGTGCATTAGATTTAGATGATTTATTGGGTAGTTGGCTGTTTCATAGTACCTGCATATTCAGGGAAGCAGATGCTCAATGGACTGCGTGTGATCTTCTGCTCAAACAGATCCTTCTTGTTGAGGAACAGGATGATGGAGGTCTCGGTGAACCACTTGTTGTTGCAGATGCTGTCGAAGAGCTTCATGCTCTCATGCATTCGATTCTGTGGTGGAATTAAGACTGGTCAGTATTCAGGAGCTTGGTCTGTACTGATGAATGACAGGGTGAACTATGACTATGAACAGTACCAACTACGCTACTGTTCAAAAGTTTGGGGTCAGTAAGATTTTTTTTGCTTTTATTTTCAGCAAAGATGCAATAAACTGATCAAAAATGACAGTAAAGACCTTTTTAATGTTACAAAAGATTTCCATTTTGAACTTTATATTCCTCAAAGAATCCTGAAAAAATGCATCATGGTTTAAACAAAAAATATTAAGCAGCACAACTGTTTTAAACACTGATAATAGACAAATAAAAGACAAATTTTGTTACCATAGACATTGATTAACAAAATATACAAGTGTAGCCTCTTTAATTCTTTGTGTCGTGTACTAAAATATGGTGTAAAAGCTAAGAGGGTCTTCACCATTTCTTCATCCTCAGCCAGCACCAGGTCATACGCACTCATGGCCACACAGAAGATAATGGCCGTCACCCCTTCGAAACAGTGGATCCACTTCTTTCTCTCTGAACGCTGACCGCCGACATCAAACATCCTATATAGAGAGAGCAGACACATGTAAATGATCAACAGCCAAAAAAGCTTATTTAATTTGACGCAAATGCAATAAAGATGTAATAGGCAGAAGAACAGTAGATTTAATATATCATACTGTTTTAAAGGAATAGTTTTGTCACTGTTTTCTGTCACGTCAATCCACATACATACATACATACATACATACATACATACATACATAAAGGTCCTCCCATTATGACAGAGAGGAAGATTACAGCAAACAGTAACTTATATTGCAGTCAGTTCATTACTAAAACTTATCGTACTGACGTAAAACACTTACAGATCTTTAAATAATATAAGATACATGGGGTATGGACTGTTTTATGATGCTTTTTTTCTCTATTTGGGGCTTCACAGTCCCTGATCATTAAAAAAATAAAACAAACAACAAAACAAAAAATACATTTGTATTATATAGGATATATAATAAATGTAATACATGTTTATACTTTATGGAAAAGAGCAGCCTGGACAATCTTCAATCATTTTTCCTAATCTAATTCTAAAAATTTAGAAAAAATAATGTTGCACGGGTTAGAAAAGGCCTGAGGATGAGAATGTAATGACAGTATTTCTCATTTTACGTCATTTAAATTTTACGAGTTTAAACAAACCATATTTTCCCTGGAGCTTGTTTTTGTCCACTGGAAATTTGTGGGAAATTTTCAATGCCGCATACTGAGGTTGCTGACTTAGTATTAATGAGAGGTTTACTATGTCCCTTCTTCTTTAGGTCTGGATGTTTATGTGTGTCAGTGGCATTTGTTGACATTTGAGTCTGGCTTTGTTTCTATGGTAATGGAGGGGTTGAAAGTAGGATGGATGAGACGGATGGGAGGATGGAAGAGCTGGGACTTCCTGTCTCTTGCAGGAATCATTCATTTCTGCCTGTCACACTTGTCTCTATAACCGTGTGGACCTGGAGAAGACGTCATTGGCATTTCTAGGAAATTCCGTAATTAACTTCCCTCTTATGTGGCATTTGGTTGTTTACATACGATACATAATATGATTTACAAAACATGAAATAAAGTAATAGCATCTTGGACAGCTGGCTTGTGTTTGATCTTTCTAAAGGTTGGGCTGACATTTCTTCTGTAGATTAAAGCAGACACATTCAAAGAGAATCATTCCAGCCCTGTTAAATCCCATAAACTCTCCAAACCGAATGCTCTCAACAGGTTTAAGGGAAATTAATCCCAAAACCTCAGGCCTGAACACATGGATGGTGCAGAATTAATTCCTTGATTCCAGTGAGGGTTAAAGTGGGTGTTGCTAGCTAACAGAAATAGTAGAGGCTGTTAGATTTGGGCAGATGAGTTGTTTGAAGTGTGAATGTGTGTGAACACACGTTAGCGTGCCTACAAGAGAGTGTGAATAAAAAAAAATCTCAGTTAAAATCAGAGCGAAATAAAGACAGATGTTTCTCACTTGAAATGCAGGTCTTTGAAGGTGAAATGTGTCTCTACGATGCCAGTGGTCTTCACTCTGGTCCTCAGCACGTCCTGCTGGGTTGGAATGTAGTCTACTTTGCCTATCCTCTCCATGTCATTCAGATAACTGCAAAAGGATGGTAGAAAACATTAGCTTTTTTAAATACATTTCTCGATAACACTTTAGTATAGGGAACAATTCTCACTATTAACTTGTTGCTTATTAGCATGCCTATTATTAACATATTGGCTGTTTATTAGTACTTATAAATCACATATTCCACATGACCATATTCTACATCCCTAATTCTACCCAATACCTAAACTTAACAACTACCTGACTAACTATTAATAAGCAGCAAATTAGGAGTTTATTAAGGCAAAAGTTGTAGTTGTTAATGGTTTGTTAATAGTGAGAATGGGACCTTAAAATAAAGTGTAAAATAAAGCTACATTAATACTATTTGCTTCTAAATATCCAGACACACTTTAGGTATGTTCACTATTGTATAAAAGCGCATCTTTGGTGTCTCCTAAAAAAGACAACATTAAATAAATAAATAGCTTTCATAAAGCCACTATGCTAAAGCCAAAGAAGATTATTCAAATATTATCTATTTGCTTTTATATTATGCATGCATGCATATAGGAATAATGTTAGATTGCACCTTTAAAATTAAAAATAAGCAATGAAACAATATCATCATCAAATATATATATATAGTATTTTATACTCTATGTACTGCATAGAAATCAGATGGCTTATCTTATATCTGAAATCAAAAATAAGATGCCTTATTTTATATCTAAGTTCACAGACTGCACAAAAATATATTTTGTAAAATCTTTTATTTTTTTCTCTTAAATTTTCCATAGACCCCCAAGCACCCCTCAATTTATTTTAAAAACCTCTAGCATAAAATATTAAATATTACTTCAATATACTGAATATTATCTCGAAATATTTTTAAGTATAAATGATGTGAAATATTGTACATTTCTGCCTCTCTCAGTTGTATCAGCTTTGGTGTGAACAAGCCTTGTAGATGATGTTCTTATGCAAAATACTGTGTCTAATCAAATTTCCAAACAGAGGAACAGACGAACTGCCTCAGTCTAGGAGGCTGTGACAGTGACGATGCACATCTCCAATCAGCTGCCAATCAACGGCTGATGAAGCCTCACAGTAACACAGCTTGGATAAGCTGCGTAGGCAAGAACTCCTGCCAGCAACACTGAATGCTGTTGCTCCACCTAATGCTGTTGCTTCCACGACTAACCAACAGTTCAGGTTTTCAATACTGAATTACAAGAGAACAAAGTGGCATGATAAGTTCCTCGTAGTTGAATCTTTTCTTTCACATGTTTATCGGTTCTGTGTGCGGTTGCAATATTGTGAGGATCCCTGCAGACACTCGCACTCTGCAGGGACAAAACAATCAAGCACAACCCAAATCAAATTGAAAAGTGTTGATGATCCCTCTTCACAAAGACTGGCTTAGAGCTGCTTTTGTAGTCTTACCTACTGCAAAACCAAGACATTTAAAAACATTTATTTTCACCTTTCGTCTCTCTTGAAGACTTATTAAATTATTTCATTCACACTTCAACATGTGATGTGCTCTGATTTATACAACGAAGGATCTGGCCTGTAGGGTGCAGGAATATGGGCCTGTGTCAAGAGAAATGAATGACCACCTGCTATCATTTAAGGTTCAGAGAATTAAAGTCATGTCTCTGATAAACGAAGCTAGAGTTTATGAGAGCCAAGAGTACAGTCTGACACTGTAGCTGACCTGTAATGAGAACACTACGCCAAGGCTAGACACTTAATACAGTGGCTTTTTAAAATAATACACCGTCATACCACATTTCAAGGGATTCAGTGCATACTATTTACTGAGTAAGGCAATACCTATTTTCTGATGTTTGGCAATAACTTTGTTTGGACAGATCTTGTCACAAAAGCAAAGATGGTATTTTCTTTGATGCACAGGAAGTTTGTCTTGTTTTTCTCTGGAACAGGAGCTGTGCTTGACGTCCAGCTCTGGTTAAGAGGCAGGGGAGATCTTGTGAAACGTGGCCAAAAATATGTTCCAATTCCAGGCCTCTTAGTTCCAGTGAAAAGTAATCTTAATGCTATTGGTTTTCTAGAGAAGTGTGTGTGTCTAACTAAGCTTTGGGAGGGACCTGTTATGAAATGAGCTCCATGAAGCTTTAGAAGAAGTTTTTAAGTGCGGAAAAAGTCACCAGAATCCCAATTTTGAGCCAATGTCATCCAATTCGTGGTCTGGTAGTTTAATATGTCTCTCTGCAATCTCTTGAACTTGAACTCTAAATGTGTAAATTAACTAAAATTATTTGGATCAGCATATTCAAATTCGTCCTGTTGTTGTCATTAACGCCTACCACACCAATGGACAAAGCAGTGTGAGACATTTACAGAAGCCACACAGATGCCATTATTAATGTTTTTGAAAGAAGTCTCTCGTGATCCATTTATTTGAAATCTTTTTTTAACAATGTAAGTCTTTACTGACCCCCAAATTTTCAATGGTAGTTTATGTATTCATTGTTTTTACTATGAGCTAATTATAATTTCTATAGCCTGCAACTCTCTTCATAGAGGTTTTTCAATATAGACATCTTAGCCTCTGTTTTGAGGGGTGGGGAAGGAGTGGCTGCCTCGGTAAAACCACACTTCTCTCCACCCACCCACACACAGGCTATAAACCCTCTCACGTAAACATCTGCTGAACCTAGCAAACACAACTAAATATGTGACCCTGGACCACAAAACCAGTCATAAGGGTAAATTTTTCGAAATTGAGATTTACACATCATGCGAAAGCTGAATAAATAAGCTTTCCATTGATGTAAGGTTTGCTCAGATAGGACAATATTTGGCCGAGATACAGCTATTGAAAATCTGGAATCTGAGGGTGCAAAAAAGTCCAAATACTGAGAAAATCGCCTTTAAAGCTGTCCAAATGAAGTTCTTAGCAATGCATATTACT
>JAFVLL020015474.1:33818-70392 GCA_021397915.2 Tor tambroides
GCTGATGACACTCAACTCTACCTCTCATTCCATCCTGATGATCCGACGATAGCTGCTTGCATCTCAGCTTGTCTAACAGACATTTCTTGCTGGATAAAGGACCGTCACCTTCAACTCAACCTTTCCAAGACAGAACTGATGTGGTTCCATCAAACCCATCGTTTCATCACAATTTCACCATCCAGTTAGGCACATCAACCATAACTCCTTCAAAAACAGCCGGAAATCTTGGAGTTAAGATTGATGATCAGCTGACTTTCTCAGACCACATTGCTAAAACTGCCCAGTCCTGCAGATTTGCTTTATTCAACATCAAGATCAGGCCCTTTCTTTCAGAACATGCTTCACAACTCCTTGTTCAAGCTCTTGTTCTGTCCAGGCTGGACTATTGCAATGCTCTCTTGGCAGGTCTTCCAGCCAGTTCTATCAAACCTTTACAATTAATCCAGAAAGTAGCAGCAAGATTAATTTTTAATGAGCCAAAAAGAATGCACATCACACCTCTGTTTATCAGTTTGCACTGGCAATAGCTGCTCACGTAAAATTCAAAGCATTAATGTTTGCCAACGAAACCACCACTGGCTCTGGACTCCTTTACCTAAATTCATTACTTCAGACTTATGTGCCCTCTAGAAGCTTACGTTCTGCAAGTGAACGTCACTTTATTGTGCCATCCCAAAGAGGCACATCACTTTCACATACTTTTAAATTAAATGTTCCCTCCTGGTGGAATGACCTGCCCAACTCAATCCGAGTCCTTAACCATCTTCAAGAATCGACTAAAAACACATCTCTTCCATCTTTATTTGACCATCTAACTCCAGTACTCTATTCTAATTCTATTCTTTAAAAAAAAATAATAACACCAGCTTTTATAATCTTTTTGTATTCTATCGGTTTTCTTTTTATTTATTATACAATTAACAAAAGCAAAAAAGGCCTCTATAAATGTTTTTTTGTGATCTTTTCAGCACTTATGCTTAACGGTGAAGGCAATCCATTGGCATCAGGAGAGAATGACTAAGTGGGACATACTGCTAGGTCTCTTTATGAGATGTAAGATTATGTAGCCTAGATTTAGTTGAAAAACTGTCAATTTAGAAGCTCATTGAAGTATAATGTATCATTTCACAAAGCAGTCACTAGATGGCAGTGTCAGTCTGTCCAAAGATAGCATATAAAAGAACATATCTAACACTCTCCAAACCCTAATTTATTTCAGAACTAAAAGAATATTTTCCTTTCATTTCTTTTCATTGTATGGGTTTAATGGAACAGCTCAAGACTCAGGTTAGATTACAGTGTCCCTGAGACGTTTCCAAATGAATGTAATTATAATTTTGAGAAGCATATGTTCTGAAGTGATGATTAATCGACCAGAGATGATTTTCTGATGTCTTTCAGCAGGACAGAGTTACTTGTTTAATCCAGCAACAGGGGAGCACCGTTGGTTGGAACCTCGCCTTCCTTCGATTTGATCTCAGAAAAGAAATTAATCTTGATGTTCTTAATTTAGTTAGTTAATGTTCTTACAGACCTCTCCAGGTAATGGATGGCTGAAATCAGCCAGAGTACAATACGCTAAATTTAGAAAATGTTCCAGTTGATGCCCTACAGCAAGCCCTTAAATATGTATTTAATTACTGCAATTGGATATTAAATTAATTATTCAGCCACTGATGTGAACTTATTAACCTCCAAAAAAAAAAAAAAACACTTGAAATAAAAACCACAGCTGGCAGAGCTTTATCTAGTGAATGAACTTTTATTTAAATTAAATCATTATATAGGACTTTCAAAAGAAGTTTAATCTTTACCAAAAAAAAGAAAAGAAAAAAAAAAGAAACAAAAACACTACCCTTTTATATCAATTAGAATTCCATTATTAATTACTATTTATTCTTACATGTGAAAATTCTGGAGAAGAAATGTTTACGTACAGTAGGACAACTTGGGGGAAAATAAAGTCCATTGTAAACGGAAGTCAAGGCACAAACAGAATGCTAGAAAAAGCAACGGGAAGATAGAAGAGAAGAAAAAAGATCGTTAGATACTGTTACGTACATACTTTAAATATCAGTTACATTTTAGCAGTTCTTTCCCCATTTGTGAAGCTTTTTTTGTGCTTTTTGTACTTTTTAAAATTTCATCTTAAAAAGGAATGTTACGCTGATGTGAACTGATTACTTGTATTGATATATTTGCTATCTTCTATCATGCAGGACAACCTTGCGTTTTGCTATCAACAAGGACATCATGTAAACATCGTAAAAAGAAAAAAAAACGCTTTCCTTTTTCAATCATACTCTATATCCAATGCCTGCTGGTTGTTTAAAAAATAAGCATTATGCAATTAAGTTTAATAAAATTTGCACATCAGATTCCCTAGAGTAAAATAAAAGCATCATATAAAAAAATTGCCTCTGCTATTTCTCAAAAAAAAAAAAAAAAAAAAAAAAAAAAAAAAAAAAAATTTACAAAAGGACAGAAACAGCAAAAATGGACAAAGGATAATACAACAGTTGGTGATTTGTGGTCATAGCCCAAGGAGTTAATAATACAGATATTAAATGTCAAACACAACGCTGGGACAGGGACGGGAGGGAGAACAGAGGCTAAGGTCGTTGGCAATCATTGAAATTGTGTCGGGCTCCGTCACGTGGAAGCAGGAGTCGTGGTTGGCCAGTGCAGATGCTCAGGACGTATTCCACCCCTACTTCCTCTGGTCATCAAAACTGTTCAAGTAATCTGAAAGAGGAAGAGAAATCAGTCACAAGTGGTGTGGAAGCCAAAAGAGTCCAATTAGTTTCAGTAATCAGTTTGCTCGTACCTCGACTCATCTTCTTGGTTTTGTGCTCTAGAAGAGTCCACAGTCCTTCAGGTTGTTTTTGATGATGACGTCGGTGACAGCGTCGAAAACGAACTGCACGTTCTTCGTGTCTGTGGCACAGGTGAAGTGAGGGTAAATCTCCTTGGTTTCTTTCTTCTTGTTCAGGTCCTCAAACTTGGTGCGGATGTACTCGGCGGCTTCGTCGTAGTTGTTTGCACCTTGTTGAGAGGGGATATACAAAGCACAATAAGAAAACAGCAGGAGAGGATGAAAAATAAGTGACAGACAAGAAGCTAGAAAAACTAAATCTGAGAAAAAGAGAAAACAGTACATTCATAATGATCATTAAAGTGACACATGACCTCTTCCAGTTAACTGATATCAGCAAAGCCGCCTGTCCTGTGTTAGACACATGTCTAATGCACAACCCTGCATGGAACACAATGAACTGATGGCCTTTTGGATATCAACACTGAAGGACAACTAAAGTGGACCTCATTTGAATAAACCACAAGACTTTTAACTTTAAATTTTTGCTTCTGGCCAAAACAGTCCATAATCCATAGGCTTTATCCAGTGAAAATGTCCATCCCTTGTTGTCCTCTCAAATCAAAATCTACCAACATATTTAGAACTGTTTGGTTTGGTTTTCGCTTGTAGGCAGTGCTTGATCTGTACATATTTCTCTCCTTATTCAGCTGAGATGACTTTTCACTGGAGAAAGCAATATTATGAATAGAGGACTCGTATTTTAGCTAGAAGCAATTGTTTTAAGTTAAAAAATGCCTTAGTGATGGATTGTGATGTTTTTATCAGCTGTTTGGACTCTCATTCTGACGGCACCCATTCACTGCACTGGTGAGCAAGTGATGTAATGCTAAATTTCTCCAAATCTGTCCCGATGAAAAAAACTCATCTACATATTGGATGGCCTGAGGGTAAGTATATTTTCAGTTTTGGGTGAACTATTCCTTTAAGTCAGAAGTTGTTTTTAACAAAAAATGGACTATGTTGTAATTTTTGTCTTCAGAAAAACATCAACTGATCAGTATTATAAAACACAGTTTCGACTTCTATACAGAAAAAAAGCATATTCTTTATAAATATAAGTTTCTAAATTGCTAAAGTAACTTGTAGCATTAAAAAGGTTTATGGACTATATTAGTTGGTGGAACAATTGTTTTGTCTCATATAATATTAATATCCAGAATTTATTTTTATTGCACAAAACACCAGGTACAATTATTAAAAAGGTCCATATTGATTTTTATTTTTTGTCTTTAATGCATAGGTAAAGCAAAAGCTTGCAATTTATTGAACCGCAGCACTCAAAAGCACTCCTGGGGCACTTGTGCATTTGATTTAGATGATTTATTAGGTAGTTGGCCAGCCGTTTCATAGTACCTGCATACTCAGGGAAGCAGATGGTCAAGGGACTGCGTGTGATCTTCTGGTCAAACAGATCCTTCTTGTTGAGGAACAGGATGATGGAGGTCTCGGTGAACCACTTGTTGTTACAAATGCTGTCGAAGAGCTTCATGCTCTCGTGCATTCGATTCTGTGGTAGAATTAAGAGACTGGTCAATATTCAGGAGCTTGGCCTGTCCTGACTATTAACAGTAGCAACTACACTACTGTTCAAAAGTTTGGGGTCAGAAAGATTTGTTTTGCTATTTTTTCAGCAATGATGCAATAAACTGATCAAAAATGACAGTAAAGACCTTTTTAACGTTACAAAAGATTTTCCATTTCAAATAAATGCTGTTCTTTTGAACTTTATATTCCTCAAAGAAACCTTAAAAAAATAAATCATCACGGTTTAAAAATATTAAGGCACCAAATCAGCAAATTTGAATGACTTCTGAAGGATCATGTGACACTGAAAATTGCTGAAAATTAACTTTTACTATCAGCAATAAAATACATTTTATAATTTATTAAAAAAGAAAAGAGTTAATTAATTAATAGTATTTGACAATTTTAATGTATCTTTAATCAGATAAATGCATCCTTGGTGAGTATAAGAGGCTCTTTTAAAAAATATTAAAAATGGTAGTGTCACATCATACAAGTCTTAAAGGTGCAGTACCCTGTTTAATTTCAATGATAGAGAGGGTAGAACATGGTAACTTAACTAAATTTTGTTGCCAGAAACCTAACAAAATGTAGAAGTGCAGCTTCTTTAATTCTTAGTGTAATGTACTGTGAATTACTGACTAATATGGTGCAAAATCTAAGAGGGCCTCACCATTTCTTCATCCTCAGCCAGCACCAGGTCATACGCACTCATGGCCACACAGAAGATAATGGCCGTCACCCCTTCGAAACAGTGGATCCACTTCTTTCTCTCTGAACGCTGACCGCCAACATCAAACATCCTATTTAGAGAGAGCAGACCTATATCAATGGTCAACAGTACAACCAGACAAATCTGGTATAAACCAGACAAACCAAAGAAATCAATGATACATCAAGGAGAAAAATGCCCTGAACAACTAAGAACATATGATCAGCCAAACAAGCTTATTTAATTTGACACAAATGTAATAAAGATGTTAAAGGCAGAAGAATAGTCAGTTTAATATATAATACTGTTGCAAAGGAAAAATGTTTTAAGATTGTCCAAGCTGCTTTTTTCCATAAAGTATATACATGTATTACATTTTTCCTAATCTATTTCTAAAGATTTAGAAAATCTTACTCCTCATTTTACATCATTTACATTTTACTAGTTTTCCACGAACCATATTTTCCCCAGAGCTTGTTTTTGTCCACTGGAAATTTCTGGGAAATTTTCTACGCATAATAGTGAGGTTGCTGACTCAGTATTAGTGAGAGGTTTACTATGTCCTTCCTTCTTTAGGTCTGGACATTTATGTGTGTCAGTGGCATTTGTTGACATTTGAGTCTGGGCTTTGTTTCTATGGTAATGGAGGGGTTGAAAGTAGGATGGATGATACGGGTGGGAGGATGGAAGAGCTGGGACTTCCTGTCTCTTGCAGGAATCATTCATTTCTGCCTGTCAGACACTTGTCTCTATAACTTGTCTCTGACCTGGAGAAGACGTCATTGGCATTTCTAGGAAATTCCGTAATTATCTTCCCTCTTGTGTGGCATTTGGTTTTTTTACACACGATACATAATATGATTTACAAAACATTAAATAAAGTAATAGCATCTTGGACTGTTGGCTTGTGTTTGATCTCTCTAAAGGTTGGGCTGACATTTCTTGCGTAGATTAAAGCAGACGCATTCAAAGCGAATCATTCCAGCCCTGTTAAATCCCATAAACTCTCTAAATCAAATGCCCTCAGGTGAACAGGTTTCAGGGAAATTAATCCCAAAACCTCAGACCTGAACACATGGATGGCACGGAATTAATTCCTTGATTCCAGTGAGGGTTAAAGTGGGTGTTGCTAGCTAACAGAAAGAGTGGAGGCTGTTAGATTGGGCAGATGAGTTGTTTGAAGTGTGAATGTGTGAACACACGTTAGTGTGCCTACTAGACAGTGTGAATGAAAAATAATCTCAGTTGAAATCAAAGCGAAATAAAGACATCTAGAGGTTTCTCACTTGAAATGCAGGTCTTTGAAGGTGAAATGTGTCTCTACGATGCCAGTGGTCTTCACTCTGGTCCTCAGCACGTCCTGCTGGGTTGGGATATAGTCTACTTTGGCTATCCTCTCCATGTCATTCAGATAACTGCAAAAGGATGGTAGAAAACATTAGTGAACAAAAATAGGATGAAAATATTATGCATAAAAAAGACAACATTAAATAATTGGCTTTTATAATGCCATTATGCTAAACCCAAAGAAAACAATTAAAATATCTATTTACTTTTATATTAAGCATAATGTTAGATTGCACCTTTAAAATAAAAATAAGCGATGAAACAATAATATCATCAAATATATATAGTATTTTATACTCTATGTATTGTATATAAAAAAAAAAAAATCAGATGGCTTATATCTAAAATGAACAAGTTAACAGGCACAAAAAAAAAACTTAAATTTTCCATAGACCCCCCCCAAGCGCCCCTGACTTTATTTTGAAAACTGGCATAAATTATTGAATATCACTTCAATATGTTGAATATTCCCTATATATAAAATGCGAAATATTGTACACTTCTGTCTCTCTCAGTTGTATCAGCTTTGGTGTGAACAAGCCTTGTAGATGATGTTCTTATACAAAATACTCTGTGTGCAATCGTCTAATCAGATTTCCAAACAGGAACAGACAAACCGCCTCAGTCTAGGAGGCTGCGACAGTGACGATGCACATCTCTATTCAGCTGCCAATCAACGGCTGATGAAGCCTCACAGAAACACAGCTTGCATAAGCTGTGTAGGCAAGAACTCCTGCCAGCAACACTGAATGTTATTGCTCCACCTAATACCATACAATCCCACTACGACACAATTGCACAGTTCCACGACTAACCAAGAGTTCAGGTTTTCAACACTGAATTACAAGACAACAATGTGGCATGATAAAGTTCTTTCTAATTGAATCTTTTCTTTCTTAATTGTTATACGTTTATCGGTTCTGTGTGCGGTTGCAATATTGTGAGGATCCCTGCAGACACTCACACTCCGCTGGAGTCCATCAGAACAAAACAATCAAGCACAACCCAAATCAAATTTAAAAGTGCTGATAATCCCTCTTCACAGAGACTGGTTTAGAGCTGCTTTTGTAGTCTTACATACTGCAAATCCAAGACATTTCAAAACATTTATTTTCACCTTTCGGCTGGGGGGAGTTTTGTTTCATCTCTTTAAGACTTATTAAACTATTTTATTCACACTTCAACACATGTGGTGAGCTCTGATTTACGCAATGAAGGATCTGGCCTGTAGGGTGCAGGAATATGGGATTGTGTCGAGAGAGATTAATGACCACCTGCTGTCATTTAAGGTTGGGAGAATTAAAGTCATGTCTCTGATAAACGAAACTAGAGTTCATGAGAGCCAAGAGTACAGTCTGACACTGTAGCTGACCTGTAATGAGAACACTATGCCAAGGTTAGACACTTAATACAGTGGCTTCAGCTCAAAATAATACACCATCATACCACATTTAAAGGGATACTATTTTCTGACGCTTGGCAATAACTTATAACAAGATGCCTGCAAACAGACAAAGATGGTATTTTCTTTGATGCACAGAAAGTTTGTCTTGTTTTCCTCTGGAACAGCTGTCCCTGACGTCTTGCTCTGGTCAAGAGACAGTGGAGATCTTGTGAAACATGGCCAAAAACATGTTCCAATGCCAGGCTTCGTAGTTCCAGTGAAAACTAATCTCAAAGCTACTGGTTTTCTAGAGAAGTGTGTGCGTCTAACTTAGCTTTGGGAGGGCCCTTTTGTGAAATGAGCTCCATGAAGCTTTAGAAGAAGTTTTAAGTGTGGAAAAACTTGACTGGGCTTCACAAAGCACCAATATGAACTCCAGCAGTCACCAGAATACCAATTTTGAGCCAATGTCATCCAGTTTGTGGTCTGGTAGTTTTATGTGTCTTGTCACTCTGCAATCTCTTCAACTCTAAATGTGTATACTAACTAAAATTATTTGGCCAAGCACATTCAAACTCGTCCTGTTATTGTCATTAATGCCTACCACACCAACGGACAAAGCAGTGCAAAACATTTAAAGAAGCCGTTTTAATGTTTTTGACTCTCACGATCTTTACTGACCCCAAAATTTTGAATGGTAGTCTATGCATTCATTGTTTTTATCATGATCCAATTATAACTTCTATAGCCTGCAACTCTCTTCATGAAGGTTTTCCTATTCTTTTCAATACAGACATCTGTAGCCTCTGTTTTGAGGGTGGGGAAGGAGTGGCTGCCTCTGTAAAACCACACTTCTCTCCACCCACCCACCCACAGGCTATAAACCCTCACACATAAACATCTGCTGAACCTAGCAAACACAACTAAATATTATGAAAACTAAGATTAGCACTCCCTCTGTCCTTCCACAATCTCTTTTCCCACCGACAAATGTTATCATCATTCATATCCTAATTCAAGGCCAAATCAACCGTGATCCCCCATGAGGGAACGCCCCGCCTACCCCTGATTGATTCAGAGTGTATCAAGCATGGGAAAATTCATGGAAATCCTGACCCAGGCCAACCCTCCGTTTAACAGCAATTGGTTTCTCAACGGACCGTTAACTGTTAGTGCCTGAGTTTCTGCTTGCTTTGACGTATCGATCTGATCCTGCCCACTCTCATCACATATTTTCAGCTTTCTATTTCTTTTAAATTTAAAGGCACTCTTGAGTAAGTTTCATTTTTTTGGCTCTCATTTAGTGAGGCACTGATAATATTTTGAACTATATCAGAGCAGTTTTGGTGTCTATAAAAAACTTTGAATATTTGAACACGTGTTTTAATTTCCAAGTAAAATACTAATAATGCTGTAGTGCACCACCCTGTTCTGTCTGTAAATGCATGATTTATCATCTGACTGAGGGTGAGTGTTATGAGTTATGATATTTGCTTTCCATGAATATTGACGAATGGCCACTGGTCAATATCTTTCTGACTACTAACGGAGAGAGAACTCACTATGCAGCGGAGTCGTTGAGCTGGTACTCTCTGGCGCGGGTGAAGCAGCTCTGTACCCCTCCATCAGCCCACAGTCTGGTGATGACATTGGCCAGGTCGTCTGGCAGGATGCCCTGTTCCTCTGCCGCCCCGGCCAGGGAAAACAACAGACGTGCATCATCCTATAAAGCAAACGAATAAACAGATCCAATAATACAGAATACAGAAACTAACATATTATATACATCATATACAAAAGAATTAGGAGTCTGAGGCAGGTTCACAAAGTCTAACCAAATTCATAAACTGTGGATAATCTGCAATGTGAACATATTACCTCACAGAAGCTGGAATTTGACTCAGCAGAAATCACTGCATGTTAATCACAACAATGCTTTTATTTATTTTTTTTAACCCATGTGTCCACTAGCCCATGTGAAGAACTGTTCGCATTAATTTTATATCATATAAGTATTTGAAGATGCAAGTGCATTTAACCTCACCCAGAGTTACGCACAGCTGAGAGCTTCAGAACGAACACACACAAAACACACGTGCGTCTGTCAAGAGTTTTGTGAATCGAATATGTACTGCATTCCAAACGGAATAAATGATGCCTTTGTTGAGCTACGGCTGGGCGGCATATCAAGTTTGTATGACACATCGATATATTTTTTTATAAATATGCAATGAAGCGATACTGTTTATATCGACACCACGCAAATGCAACACACACAGAGCCCAATAAAATAGGATCACAATAATGCTGACTAAAATATACATTTAACTAAAATATTTGTTGTTGAACAATAAATGTGCCATTTGTAGAGTTTTAAACCTACAAGAAAGTGCATTTTTGACAGTATTAACTGTAAAGTTAATCAAGATATAATGCATTTCGTCAGTGCTTTTTTTCATTTGTAGTTTAGTGCAATTAACTTCTGCTTTACAAAGCATTATTTTTTTAGTTTTAAATTGTAATGTTACAATGTTAGAATGTCATGTGATTTTAACCTTTTTTTTGCACATAATATATAACATAGCCTACATAGTTACATATGCACTATATTTGTTTCCATAGCCTTTAATATAAACATTGTTTCATTGGACAATACTGGGTGGGATATAGATTTTTTTTAAATAAATCTTTTTAAAAAATCCAAACAGGAAAAAAAAAAAAGCGAGATGCATATAATATAAAACACTGAAATGTCAGCTCCTGATAAACATACTGTTTAACCCCCAACACTTGTTAGTAGACCTGATATTGTTTATTGATTAAATATCAGTAAAAAGAAATATCGGTCGTCCATTTGCACCCATTATCTTGAAGACAGACTGGTTGCATGGCGGCATTCTGGGAGAAGAGACATTTTTACGGTTGTTGCTGTGTGTGCACGTGCGTATGTGTACTTTGTGGGGGTTACTTCATGTTACTCCAGAGATTTATTTGCCAGGCAGGTCAAAAGTGCAGTATGCAAATGTGAGCTATGCATATCCTGAGAGAAGAACAGAGAGGGAGAGAAGGAGCCTATGACTAGCTCTCACCTCCAGATTCTATCACATCTCAGATTCGAGTCTCGTTCCGTTTGACGAGCTGTCTGTCTCCCACACACTTCTCTCAGAGCTACAAAAATAACCATCTACCTACATATCTGTCTCTCTCCTCCCAGAGTACATGTTGCAGGAATGGAGTCTCACACCAAAACCCCTCCCACCACAGAGCTGAACTAGGTCACAGGAAGTCAACCCTGGGGTGGAACATGGGAGCCATGAGCAGAAGTGATGGGCTGAGAGACGTGTGACACGACCGACCCCGTGCTTCTAGAGGATGTGAAGAATTCTTAAACTGTGTGCTACTGTATACTGCAGACACCGTAAATGTGAAATGACACTGTGTTTCGCAATTCAGAAGTTAAACAGCTTGTAGACTGAAGGAATACTTGAAACAGGAATACTATAGGTTCTTTTACTATGCCATGAACAGAGAGAGGACAGGATGGTTACCAGCCTTTTAAAAGATTTACGGCCTCAAGAGAAGAGAAAGAACAAAAGAGAGAGAAAATGAGGAGATGCAGCGATCAGTCCCATGGGATGTGGTTTTCCACGTGTCTAAAGCACACTGCTCAAACTGTGACATATGGTTAACACATGCACTCACTCATACTATTTAAAAGGAACACTGGCCGATGTTCTGCTTCCTGTCTTACGCACAGCACTGTGTACTCAATGTTTCTGATGAAGTTAAGGAGTAACAGAATCAAATCAAACATAGGGATGGTCGAGTTGCTGATTTTTGAGCTCCTCCTCAATGCATCCTATTATTGTTGTCACATGTCTTTCACATATTTAGTCTGTCTTTCTTCATTAGTAAAATGCAGTTTTATAGGAGGAGTTGAATCATGTTAAGTAACAGGTTAAGTAAAAATAGTAATATGCAATAGCGCATAAATATAAAAAATTGATCATTTTGACCCATACAATGTATTTTTGGCTATTGCTACAAGTATACGCCAGCGACTTAAGACTGGTTTTGTGGTCCAGGGTCACATATATATATATATATATATATATATATATATATGTCAGTCGCCAGTGGCGACCTCAGCAAAAACTCGCAAATGAATATTTTTGGTTGCAAATGCGACCGTTTAATCGCAGTCTGGAGCCCTGTAAAGTTGATACTTGACATCATTAGTTTGATAAAAGCATGTGTTGCTCTGAATATGTACACATTAAAAGATATTTGTTTTTCCCAATCCAGCCCTTGACCTAAAACGAGTCTGACACCCTTAATAAATAACTCAGAAATGCTTCTAATTGGTGTCTTGTGAACATTACCGTGAACTAGCTTACAGTAATTATGCAGGGTTTTCTTAACACAGACTAGCTACTGAGATGACCCACTGACTTATCAGTTATCAGTTTTGTACGTCCTTCATCAAAAACACCTCATAAACAAGACAGACAGAGAGAGAAACACTTGAGGAATGTCTCCAACAGATCTCGCTCTCACTAATTAAACATGATGGAGAGATGTTGTTAGCCTCTCTAACAGCTCTATTCCCAGAGCAGAGACACAATCATCTATCTCTCCCTTCACCCGTCTAATTAAACTATACACTGCTGCACAGTGAAAATAAAGGGCCTGTGTTGGTTTAAAGGAGCTATATTCTTCACTTCATTCTCTGCACTATGAGTGCTGCTTTTTTTAAGACACTGTGACAAGTTAAAAGAAGTTCGACTTTTAATAACACGTCTCAAGACTCCTGCGTCCTACTTCCTTCCATTCAGTCAGTGTTAACCCTGTACATTCACTGTAAATCTGGTCAAATATCAGGGATTCGACTATATAGTGAGGATATATCTGTGCTGATAGAGATCAGTGTTTCTCCAGAGCCTCAGGTGGATCAGATGCGCTGAACATACTGCTGCCTTCAGGCTGTTCTCTTGAGATCCTAGCTAGAAAGCTAACACACTCACTTTCCCATTTTCTTTTTTCCCTTCTTTTACACTTCATCTTTCCATCTCTTGCAGGTTTTGAGGATTTGTGCATAGACCGCAGAATAAAAGATAGTTACTGTTCTATGTGTGATCTGAAGTCTCTTGCAGGACTCGAGTAGAAATATAAATTAAATTGATCAAAAGTGATGAAGACAAAATGTTATAAATAATTCTATTTCCACAAAAGAAAAAATAAGAAATGTTTCTTGAGCAGCAAGACCAGAGTTTAAGCTGATAATCAGACGTCTGGCTTTGTGACGAGGGCGGGATCATCTGAGCTGGTGGGTGTTTGAGATGATCTGAGTGTGTGTGTGTAATGCTGTACAGAGGATGTGTGTGATTTATTTGCGGAGGGAATGCTGTGTGTACTCACCGCTCTGCCACTGTCCTCATATTCGATCTTGAGGTTGCTCATGGCTTTAATGATGGCCATGATGGACTGGATGGTGTTACTGTACACCACAGCTCGATACTGCTTGCACTCTTCCTCCGAGTAGCCGTCCTCATGAATAATCCTGCATAACGGACATAAAGACGATCGATCAATCAATCATCAGTGTTGTATAGGATATTTAGCCCTGATTAAAATTTCATTTGTATTGTTTTAATGTGATTTACATATATAATACAAGATAAAGTGTGTGTGTGTGTGTGTGTGTGTGTCTACACACACACACGTATATTATGATGCGGCAAACAGGAAGTAGTTATATAAAATCAGAATATATGAATGTAAATAGTGAATATATAGAAGTAAATCTGATTATATCTATGAATCAGAATATTATATATTAAATTAAATATCAAAAGTGGCTGTAAAAACTTACATTGCTAAAAAATTATTTCAAATAAATACTGTTTTTAAACTCTATTCATTAAAAATTGTAAAATACATTAAAATAGACAACAGTTATTTTAAATTGTAATAATGTCACAGTTTTGATTTTACTGTTTTTATTTTATTTATTTATTTTTCTCGATCAAATAAATGCAAACTTGGTGTGCACAAGAGATTTCTTTCAGAATCATTAAAAATATTACCAACCCTAAACTCAATATTAAATATAAAGCTAAATAAATATGTTATATTGACTAGAAAAAGCAAATATAAATAAATAATTAAAACAAAGAACAAATTCAGAATGGCACAAAAGACAAAGAGGTAAGAACATTAGGTTTTAATATAGGTTTTAGTTGTAATATAAAATGTATTAATGTGAACAGGCTTTTGCAGTGGATGCAACTTAGCCACTGAATTGATTTTAAGTGCTGGTGGGAATTGTCCTGTGGATCTTGTCAGACTGAAAACCTATGGAGATTTTTTTAATATAGTCAGCTCAGTAGTTCAGAGGAAAATCTCTGAGGATAGAACCAGAAAGCCAGTTCACCGTGTATCACTCAGATGGCATTTAAAACAGCTCTAAAAAGAAAATAGAAACAACCTTCTCCAATATAGCTAAGCACAACTAGAGTCATTTTATAATAATGTAATTCAATTATTAAAGAATGAATGCTGCGATAACACCCCAGGTCATAGTGTGTGGCGCAGGTCAGGACACATTCAGTGATGAGATGGAGTGCAAAACATTTTCCATCAGAGTGATTAGATTGTAAAACTGCTTTGGGAAATGGAGGCGTAAAAAGAGCAACAGAGGTCAAGGTCAGATAAACCGTATTAACTGCTGCCAGGGGCCCGACTACATACACACGCACATCAACAGCTGTTTATGTGAACAAGGGAGACACATAGGCTACATACCTAGACAGGACTTTTAGCCATCAGCGTTACGTTTGTAACATTTGTGCCAAAAAATGCTGTTTAGGTAGGCAACTCGCTCTGTCTCGAGAGACGACTTCTATGTGTAAGGCCCCAAAAAATACTCTACACAAATATGCTTACAACGCATACACAATTTCATATTTTATTAAGTTGTGAAACATGTCAGAATACAACTGATAATTGATAATGCCATGCAAATATATGTTGCATTCTCAGAGCTGCCACAGTGGGTGCTATTACACGAATTAACGTGAACTACTTTTATGGTGATGTTATGGCGAGCCTGATCTCATGATGAAATGTACCTGCGGGAACTTTTTTACAAGATGAGAAATATGTAGCGCCATGTAGGTTTTGTGACATATTCGATGTGAAATGTCCACTGAGTGGCACTAAAAGTGCGCTGGCTTTTTTCCCCGAAACAGATGGACGCACATATGGTTTTATGTGACGTTGGTTTTGTATGTGTCACCGCAATTCTGACTTGAAATGTTCGTTGAGTGGCGCTATAACTCTAATGCTCCGTAGCGTTTTAAAATAATTTACCATCTGCAGTCTACATAAACCTACCCGATAGTATGAACAAAAGCGAATGTGACGTAAAAACGCAAATTGCAAGCATGCCATTTTTGCTCGTTTTTCCGATCTCTCGTCTTTGAGCTCTTTCATCATGAGACATGTTTTTTGATTCCACATCCTAAGTCCAGTTCCGTGCCGGCTGAGCTACCAAGCAAGCTCGTTACATCTGAAAAGCGAAAAATATTGAGCTGTAATCATAACTGTGTAGGAAAATGATTACAAGTGTTCGTTGTTTTACCGCCTCTAGTGTTCATTTCTGTTGGAAACTGCAGTGATATGTACTTATTGGTACGTATTTCACTTCTTCTTCAATCATTTTGGCTGCATAAACCTAGATCCTTTCTTACAAACTGATCTCAAGCTTGAATTCAGATCTGCCTCCATTCAACCAATGACCGAAGGATTGAACTAAGACTGTACTACCTTTTTATATCCAATAACCTATCTCATTCGGATATATGTCACAGTGTGGAAGAAAAGATTTGAATCTTCTACTGTTATTTAAACTTGTCTAGCTACCTGAATAGCTGTTGAAATTGACGATCTAGCCTTTGAAATGACTCACTGAATCTGACTCACTGAAATGAATGAGTCTAAACACTTATTTAGACTTGGAACTCTGGGGTTTGTGTATGAGTATGTGCACTTTGAGTTTATTAACTAGTGCAGGGGCAAAAAATTCCTAATGTTCCATATGAACGAATATGTATACGTTTGTGAGAAAGAAAATTTTCTTAATTTTTTTTACTTTAGAGTTGCAGCTGTGCCCTCTCATATCCACACCAGCGTCAACAGCTGGCATTCAGAGATGTGTCTGAAAGAGAGTAAGAGATTTTGAGAAGAGAAAACATCGTTCACTCACTTCATCTGTTTTACGATGGTGCTCTTCCCCGATTCTCCAGCACCTGTGACAGAAACACAAAGAAAACAAGGTTATTAAAAATAACACTTATGCACACACTTCATCTTCAGACAGGAAAGCAAGCTCACAGTCACTGTTTTTTTCTCTGTCAGTCTTAGCGCTAATGCCCACCCTGTATTGCGAATGTGTGTGTACGTGTAACCTATACTTCCAGTAACTCGAGTCTTGCTGACTTAGCAGCCGATCTTCAGCGTTCCATTCTCTCCCAGACCTGGTGTTTATCAAGTTTGGCCTTTAATGGAGATGTCTGAGTGCTTCACAAACAGGAAACGGGGCCTTATCAGGGTAATTTCCACAGGCCTGCGGGGGCACGCTACTCATTTGACATCTAACTCCCTCATTTGAACATTATATAAACACACAAAACATAACGGCCATACGCTAGAATCAACAAGCTCCCACAAGCACCTTCTAACATCTCAAAAACAAACATCTACGCGTCACAACGGCGTATCTGATACAGACTGGCACATGTTTGTTCTCTGGGGAGCGTGTTCGTGTCACATGACATGCAGCTCAGATGTAGCGCTGCCCCCTTGCCGTCAGTCTGCGGCCCTCTTACACAGCTCTAAACACACGGATTACGCTGCAAACCGAGCGGAAAACTGCCCTCAAACTCCAATGAAATAGTATCCGAAGATGCACAAAAAGAGGAAAGCCTAAAAAAGAAAACGAAAAATAAAGAAAGCCTGTGTGTGTGTGTCAAAAGATGGCCTACTGATTTCAAAATCACAGTTTTAGCACACCTGTCAATGTGCCACATGCTCACACCCATTTACTCTACGTGAAGAGATGACTTCACACTTGAGCAGCTGCTGTCAACACCTCAAACATGCAAAATCAGTCCTCCCACATTTTACGGAGACGGCAGCCGTTCAGACTTCAGTCACGCATCAGTTTGTGGCTTTCTTTGAGAGATTTTTTTGCTGCTACTGCACGTTTAGTAAGTTGGTATAAAGGGCTTTTCACACCAAGGATTGTAACTATAATAGGGCCCCATGAAACTAGTTTTTTTGTTGTTTTTTTTTCAGATTCTTGTCTTATTTTTCAGTTGTAATTTTTCTGGATTCAGATTAGTGACGTCAAAGGATTAATTGCGATTAATCGCATCCAAAATAAAGTTTTTGTTTACATAATATTAGTGTATATACTGTGTATATTTATTATGTATGTATATAAAAACACATGCATGTATATATTTAAGAAAAATATGTTATGTTTATAAATTAAATATATTTATATATAATATAAAATATAAGAATATGAATATATAAATGTATAAACGTAAATATTTTCAAAATATATACTGTATGTGTGTGTATTTATATATACATAAATATACACAGTACACACACATATATAATGTAAACAAAAACTTATTTAGGATGCGATTAATCGTTTGACAGCACTAATTCAGATTAAATGGTTTAATTATTTTTAACAATCCAAAACAATGTCTAATCACCTGAATTCATAAAATTTCAACAATGTGATATAATGATTATTGTAAATGTAATGATTTAATACTAATTTATTATCAAAAACAGTTATCAAATGCAGTAAAGTAAATAAAACTTTTTAAGCTTTTAAATTCAAATCAAATGAAAACTTTAAAATGTCTTTTATTTTTTGGCAAACAGTAAAATTGCTGCACAACAGAAGTTTTCTGTTCAAATTAAAACTTGGAAGAAAACTTGTATGATATTCCTTAAAAATAAGGTTGTAACAATTTTATTATTATTATCACTGCTACTGCTACATGATCTGACTTTAAAGGGATAGTTCACCCAAAAATGAAAATT
Organism: Tor tambroides; assembly: GCA_021397915.2. Taxonomy (NCBI): domain Eukaryota; kingdom Metazoa; phylum Chordata; class Actinopteri; order Cypriniformes; family Cyprinidae; genus Tor; species Tor tambroides. Next base: position 51,795 of record JAFVLL020015474.1, read on the forward strand.
CTGTCATTAATTACTCAACCTCATGTCGTTCCAAACCTGTAAGACCTTTGTTCATCTTCGGAACACAAATTAAGATATTTTTGATGAAATCCGAGAGCTTTCTGATCCTCCATAGACAGCAACACAACTGACACATTCAAGGCCCAGAAACGTAGTAAGGACATTGTTAAAATAGTCCATGTGACATCAGTGGTACAACCGTAATTTTATGAAGTTTGGGCATTTACAGTGGAAGACGACAAAATTATAGTGTACACTTATAAAAAACAATTTTATCGTCCCTTGGTATGGACACTAATATAGTTCTTGTTATACTTAGTGAACTTGCATTGTGCTCAATCCCTCAGAGGACAGACAGGAGACAGGATAGCCCTCATGGGAAAATAAAAGCCTGTATGACTCAACATGTCTATTGTGTATTAGTGTTCATACATCTAGCGATGTGCACCTGCAGGATGTGGCCATGTAAGTTTTAGTTATTGTCTGTGAATAAAACCGGCGGCACTTCCACGGAATGCATTTAAAACCATAACAAAAGACATAAGGTCATCACATGAGCAGCACTCAACCAAACAGTAGTCGTGGATTACCAGAAAAACTCTCTTAAATAATCATAAATGAGCTACACATAGAAGCACGCTACATCTTTTCAATTTATCCAATTACGGTTATAGATTCTTCGCAGGGTCTCTGAACTGAAAATCATGTGCTATCTCCTACAAAACTAATTTTAAACATTACCAGAGATTCCACTGGGATGGCAGCCGGGTTCTTCCTGTATCCAAGAACGTTTATTACACAATGGCCTGTATTTTCAGCACACTACCAATTAAACCTGACCTGATTTCATTTTATGAGCTCAATTCCAAAGCAATACGCACATGAATAGTCACTTGCAGTTTTTTCTGTACTAGATATAAAAAGAATTAAATTTAAACATATAACAGAAATTTAAATTGAACTAATTTAATTTAACTTTAAACCCAGACAGACTCAAGACCTCCACATCTGTGCAAAAAGCCTGGTATCAGGTGTTGTTTTTGCATTGCATTGGTCTCATCACATGGTTGCGGTACCTCAGATCTGAGGGCAGGCGTGGGTGTGTAAATGACAACATGGGCTACGCTAATGAGAGCTCACCAATACAGTACAGCGACGTGCCAGTGAGCTCAGGTGTGCGCTCCTGATCCGGGGCCAGGTTGTCTGGCTGAGGTTGACTGAGTTTTTGTGGTCATTATGGTCTGAGGCACACAGGTTCACGGTGGAGACGAGAATAATTCAGTTTTGTTGCTGCAGCTGCGACTCAAGTTACCACAGTCCACATCTGCCTCCGTCCACCCTGCCTGTCTTATTTTCTAGCTTGGCCATGACGTAACCAGTTTTACGGTCTCTCAACTGCATTATGAAATCAAAAGCAAGTAACTTACCTATTTAAAAGGCTGAGATCACGCATGTGATCCATCTAATCACGTTTAAACAGACTTAAGTTCTTGCTCTCACTCTCTCACTTCACTCGTCCTCTGGGTTTTTGTATTCATTGCTCCAGCAGACAGACTTGACCACAGCTCTCCGCCCTTTGTGGTGCGGTTGCTAGGCATTATAGCTCCTTTCTGTTTAAATTCTAGGAATCTCCAGGCCTTCACAAGCAGAGCGTGATCTCTCTGACTGTTCACTTAATAAATGCATCTCCCTCTTCTCCTTTTACTTCTGCTCAAGTGTTCGCAGGCTACTCTAATAACAATGCTGGACTAATAATCTGATCTGAAGAGAGCCTTTAAAAACAACACATACAAAAATAAAAATAAAAATAAATAAAATATACTAATGACGATGATGATATTAAAAAATAAAACATGGGCAGTTAAAACCATTTTTTTTACATGATAAAAAATTACACATTAAAAAAAATATTTATTAAAAAGATAAACAAAATTAAATAATAAGCTAACCTAAATTAAACTAAATTAAATTCAGGGAGTCATTATCAAATTAAAAATAAAATAAAATAAATAAATAAATAAATAAAATAATAACAATAGTTTTAGAGGTTTAAAATATGGTTATATAACCCTATTTTATATAGGGTTAAAATGAATATGAGCTGTGTCAGAGCTGAAAAATCAATAAAATAAAATAAAATAAGCATTAGATTAAAAAAACAAAACAAAGAATAAGCAAAATATTTAAAATATTTTTAGGGGTACAGTATAGGATAGGGTTAAAATGAATATCAATACATCAGAGCTTTGCCATAGTGAACTGTGTACATGCTCAGGAAAAAGGTAAAGTAAAATAATATAAAGTAAATAATAAAAGTAAATATAAAGTAAAATAAAAAAAACAAAACAATGAAATTCAGAAAGTCATCAGCCGATTCAAAAACAAAGAATAGACTAAATGTTGTTTAAACTAGTTTTAAGGTAGAATACAGCAGCTTTCCCTAAATAAATAAACATCAAATATCCACGTTATTTTATCATCTTGTAATCCCAATCTTGCAGTTTCCTTTGTAATATATTCTAAGCATCCCTTAAAACATATACAAATGTCTGTGTCCCTCTGTGCATAGCTACAAGTCAAAGAGCTGAAATAAAGGATGAGAAATTTCCATTATGATTCTCTGTGCAGAGTACAATATTGCACAATATTGTGGTGAACCTCTTCATGGCAATGTAATTGTAAAAAAAATAAAATAAAAATAAAAAAAAAGGAACACGAACAAGCAATTTATTAATCATGCACTCTTTGACATATTACATACAACCGCACTCTTACAAACCGAATACTTTGGATAAATGAAGTGATGGTTTAATAAGCACTGAACATCCTTGCAGTGCCTCTCTAGGCTCATTTATAATGTTATTTGCCTGCTCAAACCACTGCTGGATAATGAACAGGCAAAGACAGAGCTGTTGTGAAAACAAACACTTTTGATGCGGCTCACCCTGATCAATGCTCCGGAGGAGACCGCAGACTGATGATGCCCCGCAGATGGGCGAGTGTGATTGTTTTTATGCCCCTGTTTATATCTAGTAAATGGATAAAACTGTCAGCTGTTTATTGGGCTGTCTGAAAAATTTATTTGTCTGCTTATTTATAACTTTAATTTTTTTCCCAGGTTGGATCATCGCCCTCTAGTCAGATCAATAGCATTTAGAAATGATGTTCTGAACACGAGTGAGACGAATGTCCAAATGTCTTGCACATTTGTTTAGTGGTTTCACAAGGTACACGTTTGTAATACCTGAAACACAAACACACACCATCCCTCGGTGACGTAGTGAGAAGTTTGTGTGTTCAGTAAATAAGCTTTTATTGGTCTGTGGGCGAGACACCTTCAAAACCTTGACAATAAACAGAGACTGTGCACGTCTACAGCTTGGTTGCACCTGCTGGTCAACTGTAACACACACAAGCTCTGTTCAAAATCCTAAAGAGCTACTTAGAAGACCGCAAAGGCAGGACATTAAAATACTTAAGCACTACACAGGCAGCATCTTGAAAACAGAACAACTGATTTCAATAGGCAATGTGGCTAAGCAAAGCCAACAACGTGATATTCTAAGGATAAAAATGTATAGCACCCAAATTTTGGGTAAAAATTATTACCATGCTACTATGTTCTTTTGAACTTTGTATTCATAAAAGAATCCTAAAAAATGTGTCATTGTTTCTACAACAATATTAAGCAGCACAACTGTTTTCAATATTGATAATAATAAGCTTCTTGAGCAATCAAATCAGCATATTAGAATGATTTCTGCCATTTTAAGCTACCTTGCACCTTGTGGAACAGCCACCACTTTGAGGGTGTGACTATGATGCCTTAAAATGCTGTCTGGAACAGCATGTGCAGTGCAGACTGTTGAGAACAACACAAAGTTAGTAAAATTAAAATAATAATAATAATAATAAAATAAGAAAGACAGATGCATCTAGATACATCTTGAAAAGTTGAAACTATTTTTAACTTGATTTAGCATCTTAAAAAACGCAACCCTCGAAAAAAAGCATGAATTGCAAGCAAGCTGCAAAGACATCTGTATGCAACCAAGAGGGTTTCACAGTGGAAACAGTCTAAAAACACAAAACTAAACAACTTAAAAAAAAACAAAACAAAAAAAAACTTAAAATGAAATTAAATTATCTGAAATTATAATAATTACAAATAATACAAATTAACATTACATTAAAATAAACTAGTGGATTGCTGAACAACTGTTCAACCATGTCTATAGTTTATAAACACATGAATGTGAAAAAGAAAGAAAAAAAGAAGAAATATCTCAAACTCTCAATGTGATGTGGTCAGTCCAGAAGGAATAATAAGTAAGGCTTTCTGGAAAGCACATTAGCATGCATCTAAATCACAGTTTCCACAACACCTCACACGTGTGTATTAGTGGATGTGTGATGTAACACGTTGGGAAATGCAGAATAGAAACAAAAGACCCTTTCCTCATCCGGCTCCTAAGATGCCAAAGAGCGTCACGTGGCCATTGTCCCAGAGTTGCCCAGTTTCCACCGAAGGAGGGAAATCCATGCCAGTCCCATCCGCCTGGGGCCATCCTGCTCCCTATAGGCCCTTATGGGGCCTCAAATGCTCCGTGTATGTGTGTGTGTGTGTGTGTGTGTCAGAGGGGGTGGGAAGAGAAGGACAAAGAGGCCAGTGTGAGTGTGGCTCTAGTTGTGTGGACAGCAATGCCACTGTTTACCATCATTTAGGTCACAACAATTACAGCTGAACCAGCCACACACACACACACACACACACACACACACACACACACAGTTAGAGCTTCTAATGCCCCGGGCCTCCATCAGCACTGCTAGGCTGAATATGATTAACATCAAATACAGGCGTTAACAGCCTAGTCCACTTCCAACTTCAATCATTTTGGCTCCTCTTAAAATTACAGCTCTGAAAGTTGGACAAAGTGCTGTGCCAGATTTTAGAAGCTCAGCAGAAGCAGCAGTAATGAACTCCTAATCAGGCTGTTGAGTTCGTCTATAATTTAGGGTGGTTCGTTCTTTGTTCTTAGCCTGCGGTCTGTCTTGGCTAGCTTGGGCTGCACCCGCCAGTCTGGTCTGGTATGACAGGCTGTTCAGATGGTGTGATGTTTAAATATTCCAACTGATTTTCCTACAGGCTTTTAAGCTGGCTGGCTTTCTCCAGTTCTGTTTGTCAGTATTTCCTTACATGACCACTCTGGAGGAAGTGATGTCAAAACTACAGGAATGAAGAAGTTCTCAATAATGCCATGACCACATATGTGACCCTGGACCACAAAACCAGTCTTAAGTCGCTTGGGTATATTTGTAGCAATAGTCAAAAATACATTGTGCGAGTCAAAATTATCGATTTTTCTTTTATGCCAAAAATCATTAGGATATCAAGTAAAGATGTTCCATGATGATATTTTGTAAATTTCCTACCGTAAATGTATCAAAACTTAATTTTTGATTAGTAATATGCATTGCTAAGGACAACTTTAAAGGCGATTTTCTCAATATTTGGATTTTTTTGCACCCTCAGAGTCCAGATTTTCAAATAGTTGTATCTCGGCCAAATATTGTCCTGTCCTAACAAGCTTATTCATTCGGCTTTCAGATGATGTATAAATCTCAATTTCAAAAAAATTGACCCTTATGACTGGTTTTGTGGCCCAGGGTCATATCAAATATAATAGCCACACTGGTTAGTGGGTAAATATCATGAGGAAATTACCAGGTCACAATTGACTCCAAAACATATAATTTAATTTTAATAATTACCAAAATTATTAAATTATATTTAATCTATTAACTCAGAGTAGTAAATAAATAGTAGTAAATAAATATATGAATACATTTTCAATGTATGTATTTATATATTCATTTTCTAATTAATACTTTTCTTTTTACAAAATTTATTTATTTTTTAATACCACTTTTTTGGTGACCCAGATATGCACTGAAAAAAAAAAATCCGCTAGTGAATTTCACAAATAATTACCAGAAAGAAAGAACGAAAGAACAAACGAACGAAAGAAAGAAGCAACACACTGAATTAAGACCAAAAGATGACAGACATTAACCCTTTGTGGCGAGATGATACAACTTTGGTGTTTTATCCTGTAACGGTTAAGGTTAGAAGTGGGTGGGGAGGAAGCAGGTCTGAGATCAGGGAATAAGGGAACAAATGGTCTGAGCAGAAAGCATTTCCTTCAAATCCCATAAGGACAGAGAGTGAGAGAGATATTGCCCAGAGTTCCTCCTGCCTCAAACAGACCCAGGATGCAGGAGGTCAAAACAATGAAAACATTTCCCAAGGAAGAATACAATAGCACACATAAATATGGTATAATAAGAAGTATTAACCATTAATGTTAAATCAATGTTAACATTTAAAGAAAAAAAGTTTACTGGATCTGGGATGAATTAATTTTCCGTTTTCCAAGCACTCAGAGGACCCACGAGAGAGACAGAGATGAAAACACATGGCATCTTCTCTAGACTTGTTTACTAAGAATACAGCTGGCACCGCTGGACAGAGACGTCATAGAGAAATAAAGAAGAGACGGCTCTAACATGTAAACACTGACAAAAGAAGAGGCTGGCAAATGCAAGTGTGTTCATTAAAGAAACATTAAAATAGATTCTGGTCTCTCATTGGCTCATGTTCCTCCTTACATGAAAGTCATGTTTAATGAAATGCCCATTTTATCCTCTACAAGATAAAAATTTTAGGTTTGATTGCTAAGAACCACATGATTTGAGGTTTCACGTCCATAACAAAAACTGTCAACACATGTTTGTTAATAAAGCTGAATATAATAAATAAAAGAGAGAAATCAATAAGAACTCTGGCCTCAACAGACTTCAAGAGACAGAGGAAAAATCTGAGCTACCATGTGTGAAAGTTAAATAACAACCTATTCGTATAGAAGCATGACGGTCATTCTCATGACCTGTGCCATGTATCCACTCACCACACGCACACTTCTGAAACCCACATCACATGTGCCCTCGACAATCAATCAAAACAATGAGGGATAAACACTACAAAGAAGAAGTGAAAATTCAGATTATCTCCAGCTGCAACATCTGCATCTTCTGCCAGCTCATGAGATGTTTAATTAGGGAAGCACAGTGCTGTCTAATGACTCTAACAGGTCTATTGAGAGGCATGATGATGTAAATAAAGTGCTTGGTTAGAGGTTATGCACGGAGTAATATCTATTAAACACCTGCCTTCAGGGCCCTTGTGAATAAGAGAGTGAGTTTGTGTGTTTGGCTGCATGGGCAAAGTATGACTCTGGGCTCATTAATCTAGACAGACAGCAGAAGGACGGAGCGTGTGTGTGTGTGTGTGAGTGAGTGAGTATGAGAGTCTCAAAGCAAGCAAGCAGCAGCCCAGAGGCCTTGAAGTCTCCTGGCAGACGGCAGATCCCCCCCTGAGCTCTCCAGTCTAACTCATCTAAAGAAACCCTCTCAACACATACAAAAACACATCAGATGCATCTAAAAGCTTTATATCCCTCAGCGCAGAGCAAAACTCACAGACAAGTTGAGACAACGAGTTTTATCACATATGAACAGCGCTGTTCTCCTCCCGGTTTTGGTACCTTTAGGCTCATGTGCACATCCAAATCATTCACAAGCCATTTCAAGCTTACTGCACTAAAAAAAAAGCAAGTGCTTCCTCAAAACTAAGGCATGTGGCATGTACTAGCCTAACCAACCCCAACCTTTCAAATGTTATTGATTTGTTTTCTCAAGTCTATGCATACAAGCAGTACAGAACATGTAGAATTTCAGCCATGACGCCTTCTATTTAAGAATTATATTAAAAATAATGATATTAATCCACATGCATCCAGTCAAAATACCATAGCTACAGTTAATATTACGATATTTTAAGACTTATTGTTTTAAAATATTAAATATTACTTATTGTATTGTTTTAGGTGGGGCTCCATGATTTCCGCAATGCAGTAGATGGAATCGCGGATTCCAGTCATAAAAATGGAATTTACTGTATATAGTAGAGGTGCGCAGATGAGCTCAAACGTCACCTGAATCCACTGGTTCAAATAAATTATCCGCCCGCCACCCACCCACCCACAATTAATTAGAATGTATTTTTTTATTAGCCGACCCGCGGATTATCTGCAGCGCCCGCAGATATAACCGCCATCCGCGCATCACTAGTACATAAGATGGAATGTCACGGAATTTGCCAAATTTTTAATGAATAAGTCAAAGTAGGTAAGTACACTTAAATCAAAACGCCTTAATAATAATTAATGATGATAGTACTACTACTAATGATACAATTATTATTAAAACATTATATTTAAGGAATATATACCAGAAAAACTATTTACCAGAAAAATGTAAATACACAACACAGTCTTTCTGAAAAAAATAAAATAAATAAAATAATAATAAATTAATTCTTTATAAGATCAATTAATTAAACATGCTTTTGATTATTACAATGTAATGAAACCATTAAAATGGAATCCAGAAAATTAATGGAATACACAGAATTTGGTAAAAATAAAACAGAATTTGTGAAAATATGTATTTCATGGGGCCTTAAAAATGTAATTTTTGTTAAACTTTTAATACATTGCTGTTAAATTGTGTAAGTTTCATGATTTAGACATGCTTTTTGATTACTTTTTTTTTTTTTTTTTAATTAAACCATTAAAACTGTCTAGAAATATTAAAACAGAAAAAAATGGAATCCAGAAAAACTGAAACTTGAAAAAAAACAAAACAAAACAGAATTTGGAAAAAATAAATTTCATAGGGCCCTAGTTAGGATTAGGGGTGTAATCTATTACAGATAAATCTATCCGTAAATGACATAAAAAGAAAATAAACTATGTAAAGTCACTTTATATGTTGGTTGATCAGACAGTCTGACTACGCGACACTAGCCTCAGTTTCAGCTCTCATCCATCTGGCAACCGTGCTGTTTGTGCTGATCGATACGTAAATGACAGTAAAAGGTTGGAGACTGCATCCCGTGCACTGGCTGAGGGGTCAGACAGAGTTGCCATTAATAGGTAAAGTGTCAGACCTGGGCAGAAAGAACAACTTCAGGTCTGTCTGCTGAGTATGCAGTTAGTAATTTCAAAAAGTAATTCTCATAGTCATGTGACTTTTCAAAACCAGCCCATTCTATTTTCATCAAGACTCTCTCCTCTCAGTTTTATAGTCCAGGGATGAATGAGCGTAGATAAATACGGATGCGTGGGGGGAGTCTAAGCTTTCAGCACAATCTTGCTGCAGATCTGACTAAACAGAACCGGGCGATTGGCCAGTGAGAGCGTGTGGGCATTTATTCAAGAGAGAGCGACAGAGAGAGAACAGTATGTGCACGCCTGATGTTTTAAGCATCTAAAAATTAATTAGCCATGTGAACCCTTATCCGAGGTGACGGTTTCTTCTAGCTGACGCAATGATCAAAAAGGCTGCTTTGATTAACTCCACAAACAGGAAATCCTCTTTAATTCCACAGCTGCAAAAGAGGACAAACGAACAAAAGCATGTGACAGTCCGGAGACTATACAACGAACTATACACACACAGATACAATAGAATAAACCACATACAGACATAAACATACACAACCAGACACTTGTATGAGTCAAGAAAGGCATGAATGTGAAAAGACACTTAAGATGCTTCCGGGTACTTAAGCTGCCATTGTTTTAGAGAAGGAAACCCAACATCCACTTCAGAACAGAATGATGCTGAAACAAAGCTTAATCTGAAAACCTGTACAGCTAGACTTCCTTCTTTAGACAAGAGTATTCCTCTAAATAGTGGAAGTACACTGATTATTAGGGGTGTTGAGCAAAACTTACATTAAGGCAGCATGCACATGGCATGGACATATTTTTATTTATAAATATAGTGCCAAGTAATAAAATTAAATGAAATTAATAATTAATAAAAAAGGATTCATTTAACTGATAAAAAGTGACAGTAAAAAAAAAAAAAAAAAAAAAAATTAAATAAATTCTGTTCTTTTGATAAAAGTATTCTGATAAAATGTATCACAATTTCCACAAAAAAATATTAAGCAGCACAATTGTTTTTAAAATCAAGACATTTTCTGAGCACCAAATCAGCATATCAGAATTAGTTCTGAAGGATTCTGAAAATCATCTGACACTGAAAACTATAGTGCTACAGTTATTAATGTGTTTTATTGTGGAATCCATGGTGATTCCCAGATTTTAGTATGTCATGGAACAGACGCTGTCCTCGCCTCAGTCTTGGATTGGGCCACCAGAGGCTCCAATAAAAGCACGACGAATGCATTATACATACCTCCATTAGCGAGCTGGCTGCCTGAACACACAAATAAATTATGGATAATGTCGACAAAGCATAAGTTAGAAAAAAGAAATGTGAAAGAGAGGAAGGAGGGGAGAACAAGAAAGAGAATGAGAGAAAGAGTGACTGCTTTTCCACCCTGCTTAATCCTTCTGGTACTCAGGGACATCCTTCTGATTTCCCATTTGAACTGTACATGTCTAAGGTTAGGCAAGAGGAATATAGATCATTTTTTCCTGGATTCCTAAGATTAGGAAATTGATTTGATCAGACTCAGCCATTATATCTACTTGTTTTCTTTTTATTTATTATAAAAAAAAATAATTGAACATAGGCCTACTTGCAGGGATGGAAATTAACTTTTTTGTCCACCGGCCACTGTGGCTGGTGGATTTCAAAATCTACCAGCCACTCAATGTTTTTACCAGCCACTTTCTTGTTTTTAACCGACAATGTGTAACTGCATGTGAAAATTAATACTACAAGATCTACAATACTTAAGCAGTTTATTTAATCTCAAGTCTCAATGAAATACTGACATTTTCTCTTTCTCTCTTATACACACACAAACCATGAACTGATATACATTTCATTAAATGAGTAGGGCAGATTAAACAAAAAACTAACATTCCTCCACCCATCCTCCCCACTCCCACTCCGGGGCTGCTTTTCCCTGTGCTCTCTTTTTTACCTGGATGTGGCATTTGGATGATTCGTGGTCTTTTATGGCTTCCAGTTTTAGGTTTTTAGTCCCAACAATGAAACTATTAGTTTTGGCATCTTCTGAAGTAGGGATGGGCGATATATCTCGCGCGATATGTATGCGCATCTCGTCAGTAAAGCCGGTTCCTTGATTAGCGCTAAATCTCCATCACCTGTTTTCAAATGGAGCGGCAGTTAATACACAGAGCCGTAGATCACTGAGAAGCTACGCAATATCGCGTTCATTATCGAAGGCGATTCATCTGCGATAGTGAACGCGATATTGCGTAACTTGTCAGTGATCTACGGCTCTGTGTATTAACTGCCGCTCCATTTGAAAACAGGTGATGGAGATTTAGCGCTAATCAAGGAACAGCTTTACTGATCAGATGCGCATGACATCTCGCGCGATATAGCCCGCCCGAGATATATCGCCCATCCCTATTCTGAAGCGTGTTGACGACATACCGAGCAGAACATTGTCAGACTTGTCTCTTAGTAAACTAACCAATCACAGGACTCCCCATTGTCTGCTTTTCTCCATCGTTCTTTAAAAAAAACGTTTTTTGTCCTTCGCCTCTTTGTCCACTGGCTCCTCCTGAGATGTTTTCTCTGCAGACCTCTTAACGCCTGCGATGTAACGCCACATTTTTTTTGAAGATGTGCCTCCTCTAAAAATATCCGCCGTCCGGGTGAAACAGTATGCTATTTTTATTTACCCGCCACGGTGGCCGGTAGGTGAAGCGAGTTTACCCGCCACAACACAAAATCACCCGCATTTGGCTGGTGGCGGGTGCTAATTTCCATCCCTGCCTACTTGTATTAATTCCAGGTACTCACATTTGTGAAGTATCCAGCACTTTGAACTCTGACAGCCCTGTGTTTGACTCCTACAGAGAAGAGCTTAATAAATGCAAGCCACTACCCCATGCCAGGCAATGCATTACTAAAATATCATTATCGCTTCACGGGGGGGAGGGGGTTAGGGCACAGATACGCCCTTCAACAATGAACAGCAGACAGTTCAATCATTATATTCCCTAAAAAATGGTTCAGCTCAAATATAGGCAACAAATGCTGGATTTTTAAAAAAAGGCACCACAGAAGGAGACACTTAAGCCAAGAGGAGACACAAGGACAATTCTACATTTAAAGTGTAGCACGCCAGACTCTGCTGTTGTGCCGTTTTGGCAGAGGCGCGGAAGAAAGCAACCGAGGCAGTGTGTTGACAGATGCCTGTTCATACACACACTTACGCAATGGACGGCACACACAAGCATCGTGCTTGATAATTAATTTTGGCAGAAAGGGCTTCTATCAAAGGACGAAGTCTGTCTGGCACTCCAGGTTGCCTTGAAGCCCAAAGAGAAGAAAGAAAGACTCCAGACAGCCACACACAAACCAAACTGCCCTTAATGATCCGGATCCGAGCCAATTTTATTCTAAAGTGACATTCAACTGAACCTGTCCCAAAGCCAACCTGGGAGCTTTCATCACATCAAACTACGCCTGACAAATGACCCCTGATCATCTTCCATCCACGGTGGAGGAGAAATTAGTCACTGTATGCTCCAAACTCTGGATTGCTTATTAGCAAACACCAACTCAAAGTGCTACTTTTTGGCATGGAGTGAATATAAGGAAGATGGTTGATTTAGTGACCTATATTTTCTACTTGCCTCCAGAAACCAGCAGGATGAAAAATGTCAATTCTATTCAATTTCAGATGCAGCGATATTCCAATTATGTCCAATATTGATAAGCCAATAATACTTTTATGTTATGGCTAATAACTGTTCAATGGCAATATCAAAATTCTATAGTATTTTCTTTAAATTTATTAAGCTAAAATGAATCATTTTAAAATTTACCATTAAATTTAGGCATTATAATGAACACTATGAAAACCTGATCTTCATTTTGAGATTTGCTGCAAATAGGCTACATTTTAATGCATTATTAACTGCAATCACATTATTAGTATTTTAAAGATTAATTTTAAATTAGCGTCAGATCACGGCAGAGATGATCTAAATGTAAGAACAGTGGCAATCAATCCAGTATTTTCCAACGTATATCCAATAATACCAGTAAATTAAACAATCTGTAATATTGGCCAATTACCATAAAGATACAAAAAGAGAGTTTTTCTCATATCAAAGACACTAAAAATCCTTATCCATACTTATTAAAGAGATATATTAAAATATTAAAGAGATCTTTAATGAATTCAGCTCCACTCAAAACTCCCTATAGGGAACTGAATCCAAATGGAAACAAATATGCTCAAAATCCGTAGAAATTTATAGAAAAGCACCAACGCTGCTCATTTACATCTGAAACAGGGTGCAAGCAGAGGTGAAAATATCTGCTTTTCATCTCTTTAAATGAAATCGGAGTTCAAAAGAAATCTGTGGCTCAGGGCTGACGATCTCCAGACCCTGAGCTCAGGCTGAGACTTGTCAGAGGTTAGATACAGATGGATGGTGGCCAGTCCTTTACAAGGCCTGGGCACCGTAGGGAAACGCATTAAATTCCCTCAAGGCAAACTGTCATACAATTCGAATAATATCCCGAAGGCCAAATCCTGACAAACTTTTTATGTTTTCATTTCATCTTCTGAATATTCGGGTAAAAAGAATGCATGAAACTGAGTTAACACTGTTTCTCTTACACAGTAGCAACATTTCTACACATGCAAATTCAACGTCAATTCAAAAGGGTGCTAATAACACCTTTATCCACAGTCACCTGTGATTATTAACACTCCTTCCGTTCTTCCATTCCGTTTAGCAGCTTTAGAAACAGGTGGTATTTTAAACCAGGCAGCGTTGATGGTAACATTACACTGATGTGTGGAAGCAGGAAGATGGATTAAAGCCTAATAAAAGATAATGAGAGCAAGGTTAAGGCGTGTTTCTGAGGAAACTGGTATATTTTTCTCATTTAAAGGTGAGATTTGCTCTAAAGTCTTGTCTGGTCGAGCTTTATCAGCAGCAATGAGCGACACCAAGCAACTATGCAAGTATCAAATTTACACTGCTCGGAAGAAAATGTTAACATGTTATATTAATATAAAAATAAAGCAGTTAAGGCTGTCAGTCCAAAACAAAAAATAAGATCAATGTTTCGTTTTTACAAATGTAGGTCAAATGTAAAGTGATTAATATCAGCAATCTGTGTTCTGAACATGAATCCCCATGCAAACTAGAAGATCTTGTGACTGATTTTAATGCAATATTTTAGAGCGAATCATGTGAGATGCAAAATCTTGCACAACACTGCATTTTATGTCATCAATGAAAAGACTGACTATCTTATGAAATCACTTGGAAGTAACAAGAATTATATCAACCTTTTTACCTATGCAACGTTGCGAAGTCCAACATTGATTCAAAGTCAATCGACATATGAATTAATTGCCTGTTTGTGCCAAACTAATGCATATAATTAAAACATGATTAAAAAAATACAAATCTTTAAACATAAAATAACTACTAAAATAAAATATTGATACTTGGTGAAATATCACAACACAACTGCATCAATTTTCTCCTCACATCTAATATCGTGTAATATAAAGGACTATAAAACTTTTTAATTGATGCGATATATCCTGTAGCCAATGTCAACAATTTATTAATTCCTTCAGAGGCTTTTGTACTTATAAATATTAACCGTCTTACTTCAAGTAGGCTACACTTCTCCCACACTACTCTTCTACTATGACACAATGAGAGCCTATTATAAATATATAAATCGTTCATAGTGTCACGTGTGGAGCTTAATTTGTATGCTACCGATGTTCCAAATCAGTCACTGCTTACGTAGACCATCAGCCAACCCACTTACTAATTATCAGCATCAGCCACTGAAACATCCATATCAGTCAACCACAAGTCATTTGCTACAATTTGAGACACCCCTCTTTTAAATGCAACTATAAGCAATTTAAAAACTCCAGCACCTGTTATCTGCCTCATATGATTAATTATTTACGCCTCAGGTTTAAACAGCCAGCTCGAGCTAAGCATTACGCCCAGTTCTCATCTCAGTGATGCTTTTTGAAAACATTCTGCTCAGCAAAGCCATGCTAATGGCTCCTGCGTCACACTGCAGATTGAAAAGCAATGATTTGGGAACAGGCCAGCCCTCTCTCAGGGGTCTAAACTCGATGGGTACTGGGAACTGCGAGCTTTGAGAAGAAATGTTGGTATCTCAAATAGCATCAAGCGAACTTCTCAAAACAGCCTAATTTGCCATGTCTCCTGATGCACACGCAAGTTTTCGGCCTACAGGAGCAATATGTTGTGACAAACAAGCAAAACCCAATCAGTCAATATTTCTTGATTGTTCCTGTCATTCGAGTTTTAATTTCCTTGGTGAGATTGGTAAATAGGTATCGATGCTTTGCAGGACTTACAGTTTTAGATCACAGCGAATTCTCGGAAAGAAAACATGTCCGACCACGGGAAGTTCAATACCATTTGCACTACCATAGTAACCTCACCCAGCCAAATTCAGAAAAAACACACACACACACACACAGGAAATGTAAAGAGAACAGTGGGAAAGAGGTGTGGTCAGAGTAAAAATATTTATACAAGGGCTAAAGGTCTTGCGCCAGACCTACAGTGTTCATTTATTACTTGCGGCACTGTTAAAGCATCATTTCATTTATTAACTTTGAAATATAGACTAAGCTTTGGCTCAGATGCACATGGTATCTAATACAGCATGTCCCTTTCCAAAAGAATAAAAGTATAGCTAAAAGGCCCATGATATTTCATCTGGCTTATAAGTTATGACCAAGCATAACCTGTGGGCAACCCTGCAGTGACAAGCTAACAGAAAGACCTTATCTCCCACCAGGCCGTTCAGTAGCCAAGAGCACTGACAGATCAGGATCATTATCCATCAGAGGAACCCTCAGGCCATCAAGGGAGTGAGATAAGATGCCCTTGTAGAACAGGTGTATTAGTTCCATCTCGGATTAGGGTTGCTCTTGAGAAACCTGATGTAGACCAAACTGAGACATCTAACAAGCTGTGTCTAGGGGGAAAAAAAAGAGATTTGAAAAGCTACAGATAGGAACAAAATTTTCTCAGTTGTCCTGAGAGCCAAAGCTGGGCTGCAGCATCATGTAGTCACTGTGGGGAGGAACGAGGAATTATTTATTTATTTTTGCTTTTTTGTCTGGCAGTAGGTATGCGATCAAATTTCTAATTTGAGGCTGTATTACGTCGATTCTGGCACCCAACATCACAAGAAGATGATATTTTAAGCTTCTTATGTAGCCGAATCTGCACTGGTTTGAATGGGCCGCCTCCAGTTGTTTTACGCTTTGTTTTACTTCCACCTTAGCGCGGTGACGTAATTGTGACGTCGGCCCTAACTAGTTACCTGTGGTTGGCCTGGCCATGCATCACTCAGAAAACGACAGGCCAATCAGAAGAGAGGTTCATGAATATTAATTAGACAGGCCAAAATCAACCTGTTCTTAGAAGAGCTCTTGAAAGAGGAGCTGTAAAAATATATTGAGATGGTTTTTGGTACTTATACCGCAAATATATATTCTTAAGGACATCAAAACCTAAAATAAAACTCCAGAAAGGTGTACAATATGGGACCTTTAAGGAAAAATTTTAAAGAATAATTGTAAAAATATATTTTTTTGAAGGTACAAAGTCAATCACAAAAAAAAACAGAATACTAAAATCAAGCAAGAAAGCATTCAATTTGATCAGTTATATATTCATAGTGAAGTGTCATTTAAGCACATTGCAACATCTATACTAGTCCACGTTCAGCTAAGTAACACATTCAAAAATCAAATAAAACAAACAAATAAAATATTTAATTCCTGGGGATGAACACAGAAACCTCATTATAAACCTCTTTTTAAATGGATGTCAATTTTTCTATAGTCTCTTAAGGCAGGAATACACTACATGATTTTTGCCCTGATTTTCCACAGATTTACAGTCTGGAGAAGTTGATGCTAGTTGCCAAAGATCAGAGCCAGTCTGCAGATTTGAGTTGACAGAATCCATAGAAAATCGATTAACTTAACTTAAAGTGACAACCATCAGTTAATATTTAAAGTCTGTTTATGAAGTATTTACATAGACGTTCAATGTGGAAGAGCTTAAAGAGAGCACACTGAGCTTAATGGGAGCAGCAACAATTTAACAAATTCCATGTAATATTTATTAAAATGACAAGATTTTGCTAAATAAATAGTCTAGGTTATGTATTAAGTTCATACATATTTTAATATGAACTAGGGATGGGCATTTCATGCAAAAGTAATATTCGAAAATCGCTGGGAATTATTTGATTATTATTCGATTATTCGAAAATAGCACCCCTTCCCTGTATGCATGTACGCACGTCACGTTATTAGGCTAGTGTTACACACCCATAAACAGAGAGAGAGAGAGACCATTCGCGCTTTTAATCTGTATGATAACAAACTGTTTAATTTATTTAAAGATAGGCTCTTAACTCAAGCCATATAATGATTGTAACATGTTGAAACATTAATATAATGAACGTAACAGAATGACAGCACTTATTAACATAGCAGTCCATCCATTAGCATAAATCAACTGCTCATAAGGTATTAAAATGCTCAAAAAATATATTCCAATACTTTCTCTCGCAACTATATCGTTGGGTAATTATACTGTATATTAATGGCGGGCATCAGTGAGCCGTTATTAATATGAGGGGCATTGAAAATCACGCGCGCGACCGTTTTACTTTCACTCTGGAGATTCGCGATCACATGTTTATACTATGGAGCGGCAGTACTTGCCACACATTTTACAAGATTAGATGTTTGTCAGTGGTGCTCAGGATCTGCAAATCATTTGCCATCGTCCTACTCTGTTGCTGGTAAGTGAAACTGCATATACTGTAATGTAACAGGCTATGGCTAGCATGCGGCTAACCATATGTCCCTTTAGTGGCTCCATAGAACGCATTATTTGTTTTCCATGCCTTTCCCAGTACGGATTCAGCACACCTCTAACCCAGTCAGGGATATTTGTCATCCGCACAGAACTCTTATTTGACATCGTTTTTAGTTGCAAGTCTACAGCCTTCATGTTAGAGAGTGTGTTCTTCTGTTGTCTTTGACAGCTTTTAGGTGCGTTATTGGGAACGCTTACCTCTGCTTACGCGTCACCACCACATCAGCACCGAAAACATGGGGAATATTTAGACAAATATAAATCGCACAACCTATTCGATATTCTATGAATAAATCGACTAATCGAATATTCGAAAATCGTGACCCATCCCTAATATGAACAACTATTATTAACAACATCTATGAAACTATACTTTTTCTTATCGATGTCACACTGAAGCTGTGTGATTTTCATAGTAGTGTATCCTTTAAGCTCACCTTATAATAATAATAATACGAAATCTTTAAAAATTACAGCACTGTAAAACAACAGAACAGCAATAAACTGTCAATTTATAATATTATGGATGTAAAAGTACAAGCCAGTAATACCTGTGAAGTAATATATTAGCGTAGCACACA